>APFE030230830.1:0-12064 GCA_000404065.3 Pinus taeda
TAAAATTTGGGGATCTAAGAAATAAAAGTAGAGTTGAAGGCATCATACATTTGCCCCCCATTCTAGCATTCTTGAATGACCTATAGGAGACTGTTTAGGTTGCATGTAGTTAGATGCATTACATTGTATTTTCATAGCTTGTTTTAGTTTTATTTCTTCGATTTGATCAATATTGAATAAGTCAGTTTGAGCTTCGAGATGGCTTGGATAATATTTTGCGATAGGAAAATTGAAGCAACTAGAATCTATTCACTTATCTGTCACCCTCTTCATTGATTTGGTTTAATCATTTCAAGTCAGAGATTTTTGATGGAAAATACAATCCTTCAAATGGGAAACTATAAGAAAACCATGAAACCTACATATATTTAGATCTCTCATTCACACACTTGGTCCTATTGAGAATGGTGTGTTCTTTCTTATCTAGATGTGTAGCATAATATAAGGGGAAAACATTTACCGGTTAAAGCATCAAAGGTATAAACTCGTCTCTGAAGGAAAAACCTCTTCCTCTCTCAACAAGTTGGGATCCCTCTTCTGCCCGTTGAAAAATAATAAGTGCCTATGCACAATCCTATGAAATAAAATAAAATATAGAAGGGTGAAAGAAGAGAAAGGCTTTCTGTTTAGGGAGGTGAAGCAAGCAACTTCGTCGGGGTGATGTCCAGGCTAGCTGGCAGTGAAGAAACAGTTTGTTTCCTGAAGCGACTCCATTAGGTGTTGGAATTATGAAAAATGTGTTGTCCTTGATGGAAAAATACTTAATAAATATGTCAACATGATCGTAGAAGGATGAGTATTTAGGCCAATATAGATGTGAAAAAAATATTGGACAAAGGAATATCAATTTAGAGATAGAGGAATGATAAAGATGAAGTTTGAGGAACTATACATGGGTTATGTGAAGCAAACATGCATACGTACACAGGTATGGTGAAGCAAAGTCGTGTATACGTGGGTTCTATGAAGAAAATCCACGGACATACATAGTTTTGGTGAAAAAAGGTCGCGTACAGTTTCTACACCATAGTATTCTCAATACCAAGGGTCTTTACTATGGTATTGGCCCATAGTAATGAGCGTGAAAACGGATGTTTGATCCTATCAAAGAATACCATCGACATAACTATGGAAGTGGCCTAAGGTATTGGCTAAGGCCTAAGCAGTATAAGGATATGGGGATCAAAGTGATAAGTGTGCATGACGTGGGTTATTGATGAATTGTTTGATCTCAAATAAGTGTGGACATGGGAGTGTGATGATAGATCAAATTTTATAGATCTAAAATGACCACACATTGAATAATTTGCTTATGGGTTGATAGATTTATGATGATGATGTTATGATGTGTGTATTTTACAGTGTGTGTCAAGATTTAGGTTTGATTGATGATCAGGTGTGTTGTGAAGGAATTATTTAGTAGTTACAGTTCTATACGCAGTTTTTCTTCAGAATAACGTGTACATATGAGGATAATATTTTAGGTAGTAGCATATAGATTTTGCAGAATGGATAGATCTATACATGGGTATTCCTATTGAAAGGAACATACATACATGTAATTATCTTATAAGGTTCATGTACATATGCTAGGGTTTTCCATATATGAAGTCTGGTTAGTCATGTTGTGTTTGTTGATGTCTGTCAATGATGTATTTCATGATGATCTATTTTTTACAGTGCTGATTGAGGTTGATCTGATTATGTTATGAAAAGATGCTACTATGTATTTGACTCAGAGATTTTTGACAAGGTCAATATGTGCTTGAGTGATTGATTTCAGTAGTAGTGATTTAGTTCCAGTGTTCAGTATTTTCATATCTGTACGTGGATTAACTAAAACAAAAGAGCATATATACGAAGGTACGTATTAAAATAATAATGTATATATTCTAACATAAGATTGATCAGGGTTTGTAGTGACATGATCAAGTTTCTGTGATGAACAATAGGTGGTCTAACATTTCGATGAAGATTATATAGTGAATTGAAATGATAAAGTTTCTTTGGTTGATTGAGATTCAGTATTTGGCTTATTCAATGATTTGGTGATTAAGTTGGTTTAGTGATTTGATACAAGTGTTGGTTTCAGTATTGTTGTCTGATAATTGGAATGGATCTAGTTTGAAATATTCTCAAAAGTGATCCAAAAATAAAAGAGAATAAGGGGGTTGTAGCTCCCTTCCAGTAGATGATGGAAAACAAGAGAAGGTTTTAGCCTTCTGCAAGTGAGTTCGTGTACGTTGGTATGAGTATGCACTAGTACATGATTATAAGATGATTTCTTTATAATAGAAGATAAGTACAAAGATGACAACAACAATGGTTTTTTCCCACATTGGGTTTCCACTTAAAACATCCCGTGTTTATGTTTTGGTTGTGTGAGATGATTTATTCTCTTCTTACTACACATGATTACTAATGATTATTGGAGTACTAATATACTAGTCCAAGTTAAACACATGATGAATTAACTAAAATTGTTAGTGAATTGGATACACGCTACTTTCCTTCATCAAAATAACATACATATGCAAGTTTACTTCATAACAATTACGTACAAAAACATGAATAAGAAAAAAAGTTTAAGTAGTTTAAAATACTGATTCACTGCCCCCTCTCAGTATTTTTCTAGCAATTGGTTTAAGAGTAGGTCATATAGAAGAATCTTGATCACTTGAAGGAAGATTCATCAAGATGAGAAACCAAGTAGGATCAACATCTATCAGGTGACCATTGTTCAATGGATCCAATTTGGTTTTATGGAAAGTTAGAACAAGAGCTTATCTTCAGTCACTTGGAGAAAATGTTTGGGGAATTGTTGAAGGAGGCTATCCATATCCATCATCTATTACCACATATGAAGCAACAAAGAAAAAATACAAGACCAATGAAAAGAAGTCCAACGCTCTATTAGGAAGATTGAAAGAATCAAAATTTGTTAAATTCACCCAACTGAATACTGAAAAATCTATATGGGATAAGATCATCCAAAGTTATGAAGGTGACACCAAAGTAAAAAACGAAAACTTCAAACTTTTAGAATTCAATATGAAACTCTTGAAATTCATAATGCTGAAAGTATAGCAAGTTTCTTTATTAGGGTAGATGAGATCATGAATTCTATGAGAAATATTGGTGAAGAAATAAAAGAATCATCACTGGTTTGGAAAATATTAAGATCTCTAATCCCGAGGTTCGATTCTAAAGTTTTTTCCATTGAAGAAATGTAGGATTTTAAGAATCTTACTATTGAAAAACTTCATGGGATTCTAATAGCCTATGAAATGAGAAATGGGGGTCCATCAGATATTAGAGAGGTTTCATTCAAAGCTACTTCTAAAGGAAAGGAAAAGGAGGAGCTCAAGGAATGAGTTTACGTTTTAGATGAAGAAAAAGCAAATTTTGTAAAGAAACTCCAAGTAGGTACTAGAAGATTTAGAGGTAAGCTTCCTTTCAAATGTTTTGAATGTGGAAGAGTTGGTCATTATGTTGTTAAATTCTGTTATAGAGAAAACCATGAGAAAGGTAAGGATGCTACAATAATGAAGGTTGGAAGAAGGTTCAAAAACAAGAGAAGCTTCTACACACACGAAGATAGTTGTGATGGTATTTCAAATGGAGAAGAAGGTGAGTTTGATCAAGAATATCAACTACTTATGGAATTTGAAGATAAATGTATTGATGAAACTATTGATGTTTTTATAGATTACCTATAAGAAAAGGGTAATCTTATAGAAGAAATAACTCGGCTTAAAATTCCATTAGTATTGACACTTTTGAAAACGCTGATTGTCGATATGTGATATGGCCTGGTCACTGACTATCGGTTCTACTATGTACAAGACCCTTCCAATTATAGATTTACAACATGCCCATACTCTAACTTTTGATTCTGGAGTCCATATAGGGAGTTATATATACTGTTGGAAAGCTGCTTCAGAGCACTTTCCAATGGAGAGGGTGTGATTTAGTTTTGAGGGATTCTATGGCATTAGAGGCTAGCTCCAAATGTCTTTGTTCTTTTTACCTTTTGTACAACTAGAACTCTTTTTGCAGAAGGTGGCAACATAATGAATCATAATGAGTCTCCTTGTGATGTTTTAAATCTTCATTAGAAAACAATGACCTTAACATGGAGGGAAAAATAACATGAAGAACAAGATATGAATGTAGGAAATGACTCTACTACCATCCAGGCACTAAAAATTTGTGGGTTACTGAAATTATTATGGCTTCTTGGTATGAGGAAATAGATGTAGCTTCCAGAATATCTTATACATTCATGGGATGTTCAAGCTCAGACCTTCATATTAGGAGCACATCTACTTGAAATAAAGGTATAGGACATATTTTTTGACTAGTTTATCTATGCGAGGTGCCCCTATCTCCTTCTTAGGTAGGAGAAGGGGTGGAGAGACATTCAAGAACTATATTGCAACTCATTGTAGACCTTGAGCCCATCCAACAAGGGACGCAAAAATCAACAAAAAATATGTGCACTGATTTCCTTTAAAAATGATCCTATTCATTATTTCCATATTGGCTGACAGTTCTACACTTCAGGCCAATAGGTCATACATGTAGTGTGCCCCAGAATATATGGAGCCAACTTTTTTCAATTGGAGTGAGGGATATTGGTCAACATGAAAGAGAAGATGACTAAAGAAACATGTGGATGACTGATGTTTTTTTACCATGGTTTGATCTTGATCTCCTTTTCTTTAGAATAGATTCCATTGATACATCCTCAACATATCACACTCGAGCCCATTGATCCGAGAGTTCCGAAGATGAGGAGGTGGATAGATCTTATGCCCCAACATGCAGGTCTGTCGGTAGTCAATTTCTCACCAGACTACTTTAGATGGTTGCGTAGATAATTCATTATGATAGATGATTATTCATACGCAGGGATATAATTTTGTGGAGACCCTGAGCTCATGCTTCTTGAGGGTGAGCAGTGTGGTGCTATGGGTATGACATTTCAACCATTTTTTATTTTAAGTTTTACAATTTGTTTTGTTTTGTTTTTAAATGTATCTGAGACTAAACTATTGTTTTTTTCATGTAGATATTAGGCCATTGGACCTATAGGTTCTTCATATCTCCAGCGTTTTGGAGATCCATAACAGGCAATTGTACCAGCATAGGTTGTTGTAGTAGGATGACATGTACTGCAAGATCTCAATGTCGCTAAGAGCCTAGTAGAGGTAGAGTGCCACATGGAGGCGCTAACAAATAGGATAGATGAAACCACGGTCGATTGACTTCCTATGTGACTTCAAAAACACACTATGTGAGTGCCAAGCCATATAGGTTAGCTATTATGCAAGACAACTCATGCAGTGGCATGCTATCATGAGCACTATGATTAGTCTAATAGGAAGCTTATATCCATATTTGCATGTGGTTTCTGATATGATAGGTTGTGTGGCCATATGTGTCTCAGGCACAAATTTTGTAAAACAAAACCTTTATATATAAAACTATCTGTAGTTTTTATTATGTTCCTATTATTACTTTCAATGGATGTAGTGTGTAATGAAATTTATTTACCTATGTCACAAATGTCTATCTAAAACATTATTAACTAGTGTATCTCTCAATGTGTTCAGATTTCTAGAAATATGTTAATATTGGATGAAATCAAAGTTTATTTCTAGAAGGTGGACCCTTAAGAACATGCGAAGAATAATTGAAATTCTAACTGAATAGTCATTAGTCAATTGTTGTACTACAAGATGTGAGTCAAGTCTGATGACTAAATGTCAGATGGTGTGTGAAATAACATTAGGCCAAAGCTTGACCACTACACTATACTCAACGATGTTATTGGTAGAGTGACCAATATAGATCACTTGTAGACTCACTAACTCACCATTTGGAGCAAAGAAAGACCATGTTGCAAAAGATTCTAAGTACTACAACTAGCACCATCAGCATAACCAACATATGTTTCAGAGGATGTCGACATCTGAAAACCAAATGTAAACGAGATCAATATAAATCGTAGTAAACTCTAAAGAGACACATTGCAAACACTCTAAACATACCTATATACAATATGTACATAATGCACTATGCAAAAAATCAAGCATAGTATTTCTTAAGGTACAACCCATTTCTAGGTTGTGCTAGTAGAACTTCATCAAAGTTGACTAGCTCGTAGGCCAAATTAAGCAAGGAAAACTCTTAACAATATATGGACCTAGCCACATGGGTTGGAACTTTCATGGTACTAATTTATCATATTCTTATTCATATAGAAGGACAAGGTCTCCTTTCGAGAAGCCATGAAGCTTGAAATTTTTGTCATGTTGCGCCTTGACACATTTCTTATAGGCTTTATTATCCATAGTGACATATCGCTTGGTCTCATCTAAGAGCGTCAGATGTAATATAAGTTCCTCTTCTATGGAGATAGTAGGAATAATTTCTACAACAACTTTAGTTACATAATATCACATTCAATTGGAATGATTGCTTCCACATGTAAAACAATTGGAATGGTGTAAATCGAGTAGCAGTCCTAATAAAGGTTTGGCATGCCCACAAGGCAACATAAAGAAGAAAATGCCAATATGATCAATGGACCCCTACCATACATTGAAGCATTTTTTTGAGAACTTTATTAATAGCCTCAAGTTGCTTGTTATCTTGAGGGTAGTAGGAAGTGGAACTTTTGTGAGAGAGTCCTAACTTGACAGTAGTTCAGACATCATGTGATTATGAAAGTGTTTCTCATGGTCCATAACTATGACTTGCGGAACACGAATCCATGTGATGACAAGGTTAAAGAAAAAATACACAGTTTTTTATCTAGTATTATTAGATGTAGTCATTTCCTCACCCCATTTAGTAAATTAATAAATTCCTATAATGATATAGCCATGCCCCCGATCGAGTGAGGGTTACATGTCATGAAATTGATATGCCATTTTTCAAAAGGACCTATGGAGATAATAAAATGCAGAGTGGGTGGAGCACATGTCTTATGGTTGTAAATTTGGCATGCATGACACTTTTGGACAATGAGAATAAAATCAGGAAATATGGTAGGCCAAAATTAACCAACACAAAAAATATTATGTATGGTGTCATTACTAAAAAAATTATTGCGACATGCCCCCGAGTGGCATTCATTAAGGAACTTATCGGCCTACTCATGGGTGAGGCACCTTCATAAAAACATATTGATACCACGATGATAAATAGTTTCATTGATGATGATGTAATGCTTGCCTTGGTATCGAATATGTCATTGTTCGTAGCGAGAGGTATCAGACCAGAAAGTATGGGTCTAGAGATATATAAGAATGTCTCCATACCATGGGTCAGATGATGAGATCATAAAAAATGACTCGTCTGGAATGGAATTTTCAAATGTTGATTCAGAATCAGTAGTTGGAAGGTCGCAAATAAGCTCAAAAAAATTAAGGATTTCTTGGATATGGACTTGATCAATTTCAAATCAAACCCTTGTAGGATGACGATCCATTTGGAGTATTTCCCCCCCAGTAATAGACGTGACAAAAGAAGGGTTTTAATCTAAAACAACCATAGTTTTCTAGAGCAATATATAATGGCGATACCTTTGGATGACTTGGACAACTTCTAAACCTAACTTTTCCACATGTGTGTAGTTTATTTCCATATCATTAATATTTTGAGTCAAATAATACATCAGATGTTGAGTCCCTACATCGTCTTCTTGGACCAATACCATTTCTATGGTAGTAACTACAATAGCAAGATACAAGAAATAACTACGCTGGTAATTAGGGGGATAGAATAGAGTTGCCCGAATCAGTAAATCTTTTAAGGCATCAAATTCATGTTCAGAAATGTTATTCTGATGGAAGGGAATCCCTTTATTAAGCAGATATGTGAATTATTTTGTCAACTTAGAGTAATTAGGGACAAACTTCTGGAAAAAGTTAGCCTTCCCCTGGAGTTGTTGAAGCTGAATGAGGGAAGACGGAGCAGGAAAATTGATGATTTATTGAAATTTCAAGGGATTGATATGAATTCCATGTTTTGAAATGAAAAAACCAATAAGTCGACTAGAACTAACACAAAACACACATTGGTGAGGATTGAGTCATATTATAATGTTTACATCGTAAAAATATGGCTCAAAGATGCATTGGGTGATGAGTCCAATTTTTAGAATGAGCATCTAGATCATCCAAATAAGGTTGCATGATATGTTTCATGCCATGGAAGGCATAATCCATCACCCTTTGAAACATATCCCTGATAATATTTAAGAAAAAGGGAAGTCTCTGGTATGAAAATTTACCCCAGGGAAAAATGAATGAAATATTTGGTTGATTCGCCGATAGAATGTTGATTTGATTATAGCCAAAGAAACCATCCATAAATGAATATATCTCACATCTAGTGCAATAATCAACAATCTAGTTGAAGAACGGGGTTGGGTAATTTTCCTTTGGAAAATCATGATTTATATCCTAATAATCGACGTATACATCGATTGTTCCCTATTTCTTCATGAAATGAACAATATTTGACACTCAATTAGTTAAAGGAACTGGGTAGATGAAACCAGCACACATAATTTTTTCAACTTCGACTCTAATCACGATATCCTTCCTAGGATGGAACAAAATGAGGCGCTATTGGACTAGTTTAACATCAGGATAAGTTTTAATTTCATGCACCACTATATTCATATCGATACCTAGAATTTCCTTAGAAGACCAGGAAAAGGCATCTCAGAATTCCTAAAATAGGGCCTTATTGGTCTGAATCTCATTGAGAGAGAAATATACACTGATGTATAGATTATCAACAATACCCAATTTAATCGATATATCGAGAGGTATTGTCTCTTTGATATTTGATCATTTCTTTTCAGAAGAAAATTCGAGAATTTAAATGGAATTCATAGGAAACTCAATGATATTGGGTTGATACAGGCAACTGAGATTATCCTCAATCGAATCTGGTAAGTAAGAAAGATGGCGATTATCATCCCATGGTACATCATCTGGCATCATGATATTCATGATGCTCTCATTAGTAGGGAATGTGTGAGATAAAATATTATAAGACATTCCATAATCCAATGAACGATCAATCCAATTGATCAAAGAGGTAAGATTAGGATGAGCTGCACAAGAAGAATAAATGGCTTCATAATCAAGCTCAATAGGGTTTAGTGGCATTTTGTCACCAAAACTATAGATGTTAGTTTCATCTGATATAATCCAAGGATCAGTTGGAATAGTGAAATATGATATCATATTGATATAGGCAACTGAAGGATAATTATCGGGAAGTGAAGGCAGAGGAAGCAAAAAGGTTCCCATGAGAGAGGAATCCTTAAGCAGTCCAACCCTGAAATGTTGATAAGGGTGCAAAATTTCCCCTATAAGAGGGACACTTCATGTAACTTATGAATTAGAGGCAAAGAAGGTGATTTGATCGATGGATAAGATCTTGCATATATGGGAATAGGTGATAATCTGAAATACGTTGAAACAAAAGCAGCCATGGCGTAAACCCACGTGCGACCTAATAAATTGTTATAGTCAATAAGTCCATTAATAAATTATACTTATATGGACATAGATTTGCCTCCTAAATCTACTTGCAAGGAGTTCAAAATACCACAAGGTTTATATTTTTGTCCGTCAAAAGCCTTCAAGGTTGTCGGTGAATAACTCAATTGAGGAGAACCAATCGCCTTCCTATAGGATAAAGACATAATGCAGGATGAGGCTCCTTCAACTACAATATAATGATGGATTTTGTTATTGTAGATGACAACGTCGATCATAAAATATAATAGAGTTGGATGTTAAGGTGAATACTTCTCATGATTGAAAACTACTAGGTTAGAATCCAAAGGATCAATACATCTAATGGAAGAAATAAAAGCCTTCTTTTGGGTGGGACAATTTTGCAACACCTCAAGTGTGGACATAGATGATGGAGACTGAGCTAGGTCCTCAACTACATTATAATTTTGAGTAGCTCGCATGTGAGGGTTGAAATAAGAGTTATGAATAACGCCCTTCAGAGGCTTAATGGTTAATTCCATAGGAATCACAGGTAGCATCAAATCCAATGGAGATGGAGTCGAACTGGTAGTTTGATCATTATCCTGACTATTCATAACATTCACATTACCATAGTATTTACTTCAGGTGGCTACCATAATATAATAATTAGGCTTTGCAGAGAAAATCATTAAAATCGAGCTAGAGGAAGTAGGTTCATGCGAAACCATGCGAGTCTCATGATTGGGAAATAGGTCAGTCAACACAACATGAGAAGAAAAATATTTGAGAAATTGGTTCACTTCCACATGATGAGGATAGTCACGAGTGAAGTGGTCCTTGTTATAGATCAAACATGGATAGTGAGGCTTTCATTTCTCATTAGAGGAATGATTGGTTTTTTATCCCATGGAGGAGAATCTTTCTTATTCTTTCCTTTACCTTTCTTCTTACTTCTTGGTTGTTGTTAAGATTTATCTTTATTGGACTCAACGGTATTAATATCAGAATTATAAGTCATAGGAGGATTGGATGGAGGGTTTTGGGAAGTCATAAGAGAAGCACCAGATGGTTTAGTCTCAGATTGTGAACTGGTAGAACCAACCATGCCATCAATAGAATGTGATTCTTTACTAGGAGGTTTAGGAACAATGTTTGAGGGTCCGAGACTGTTTTCTGTATTTTCTCATGAAGCATGCTATATTGGGTATGTTAGGTTCCTACACCAATAGGAGTCATAATTTTTGAATGACTAATATTAAAACTCGTAATATGTACATACCTTTGCTTTCTGTAAATGTTTTCCATATTCAAAAATTGAAAAAAATGTAAAGAGGGTATGTCCTAAAAGAATAATAAAAGAACAAAAAAAACAAAATGGCCAAAAAAGATGAAAAATATGAACACCAAGAAAAGGAAAAGACCATGAAATTGAGAAAACCAAAATGCCACTCCTATTTTACTTTTGTGCAGAATAAATGATTGTGTGCAGCTTGTTATTCATGCCAAAATCCATGGTAATCAAACTATTCAATCTTGATTATGCCATGTTTTCAATTTCATGTCTATAGATAGAGAATAAAATCTGGCCAAACAGTGTAACCTTGGCAGATAATTAGATAGGTAGAGTTAATAAAAGGAGATCAACTATTTAATCTGAGCCCTGGGATGTAATAAGGTTAAATTTAGTTATATATTTATTGTAAAGAAAAGAAATATGTTTGATAAGTGTTTGCTAGCTGAAATGCACCCCAATAAAGAGAAGTAAAACTAGTAGGATGAGTAGATGGGTAAGTAGAAGAAAGGTTGTAGAAGTTATGATGATTGGTTAGACAAAAAGCATATTTATCATTCTCATCATAAAATTTCCAAATGTGTGTGGGAAATTAAGCATGCATAAGGTTTACAAAGTTAATTAATTAACTTCCCCCATTCATTTCACCCCTTTACTTTACTAATTTCCCACAAATAATGTTCAAAGTACCAAAACCTTTAAGTCAAAGAGGCTCAGAGCATTTATCTGGCTTTTGGAGGGATCAGACCCTCGGCTCAATTACTTATAGGAAATAAGTACTAAAACCCCCTCATAAAAATTCATCTCCCCCTTCAATTCATTTATCCCTTTCATTTCCTGTCATTTCCTTAATAAAACCCCTTTTTCTAAGGTTAAACACTATTCACCTAGGAAAAGAAATCACCCCCATGTAAAACCCTTTTTTCCCAAAAAACCACAAAAACACCTTATCCTAAGTATTTATGTTAATATTGGAAAAGCATTAAAACATGAAAAATCATTTACTTAGTGTGTGGTGTCCCCTTTCCGCCAATTTTTTAATTGTTGGCATTATGTTTCTGGTATGGTTATAGGTTACAGATGTTGTACTTGATGGCAACACCCATGGCAAGAGCTCTCAATATGATGAAAATTAAGAAGTACGCAGGAGAACAGTTCAGAAGATGCGTACCCGCAGGTACGCTGTGCAGGGACCGCGTCCAGACACGCAGGTTACCCATTCATGAGGTGCGTACCCCAG
>APFE030230834.1:9494-52984 GCA_000404065.3 Pinus taeda
CACACCTGTTAACAACTTACATCATTGGCTGGTAATCAGGTGATTTCTTTCCATGTTCAACTCCAAAACATTTTTTCACATGGATCGACTTGTACTCCGAGTGAAGATTGAATGAGTTTTGAAGATCCTGAATCTAGTTTCATCCATCCGGGCTGCAATATATTCAGGAATATAAAAACATCAAGTGTACATCATTGTCGAACAGATGATCATCCAAATCAAAGGATGATGTGTCCATATCATCACTTTGTCACATAGACGATTGTCTGTCCTATGTACATGAGAATGAATTTATAACACTAAGCATGGGAATGCTCGCCTCAGCTAGATCATGAAAAAATGTTGTCAAAATAATGTATTGAATTGTATCTTATTACAGGTCGCCTCCCAGCTCGGAAAAACTTCAGATCCTCATAGTAAAGCATTTCACCCGACATCAGAAAGATTAATGACCTCATGCCTTAGGGGGCAACTGTTATAGAAATTTTTGGGCACTTCAACCCCAATCATAAATGTCCATAAATTGAGGTCTCCTAAGTCCCTAAAAGTGTTGCTTCACTGCCTAAAGGAACAAGGTCAACTGATTACATCATCTCCTAGAAGTTCTCCACTGAAAAACTGCTCATAAATGGTCAAAACTAGACCATACTAAAAGCTCAATGCAGAGGGTGCTATGCATATCACCTTCCTAGTGTACAAGGTGTGATGCATACTGATTTTCTCCTCTATAGGGTGAGATGGTCGGGAATGGACAAATGACAGGGACAAAAATGCGAGGTGGAAGATCATGGAATCTTCCAGAAGCTTCCCCTCTGACACTTGCGTCTCTATTTTCAACTAGGGATGAGTGAGAGATCATCATTCTCCAAGTGGAAGCAGGAACTATCAGAGAGAGGACACAAATCAAGATCCCAGAAGAAGACTCACCTCTCTGTAATCATCTATATATGGATCCCTCATCACAGAGATCCATTGGCTTGAATTTTGTATCTTATAGAGAAGTGTTGTTGGTTTTCTGGTGTACATTCATAGTGTTGGGTGATCTAAGCTTTGCTTGAGGTGAAGAAGGGCTTCCTAGCTAGAGGATGAAGCTGGGTCAGAGCACATGGTTGTAATCCTCTTGCTACTTTTTATCTTAATAAATCTATTCTTATTTCTTTCCATATTCTTGTGTACTTGTTTATATATGCATGAATATGGTTAATACACATCTGATCTTGTATTATTTATGAATTTAGATCCTTGTTTCTTGGATAGTAGTATGTTGCTGTGATTGCACAGGTTATTTTGAAGCTGGGCAAACAAAGAAGTGGCGAAGCTGTATCAAGAAGGAGAGGAAATCAAGCACAAGACTCAGGTTGGTCTTCTTGGTTCTCCTCTTGTCTATTTTCATAAAAGGAAATAATAGTAGACTTTGATTGTTTGTTTCTAAGATAGCCACCCATCTTAGTGGGAATAACATCATCCAAGTGGACACTATTCCCAGATAACAACTATGCAGAGCTAATATATCTCTTTGGAGGAAGAGGTGACAGTGATTGTAACGTTCCATTGTCATAACTATTGGTTGGTCATGGTTGTGTTGTATGATTGGAACTTTCACTTCTTAATATAATAGAGCCAACATGTTTCATGCACATGTCATATTGTATTTTAGCTATATTGTTTACTCTAAATGATATATGTATCTATTTTCTTACACATGCACGTATGGATTTCCTGTATATGTATGTATGAATATTATTGAAATGTGTTCTTCGTTTAACCATCACTTTTGATTGCTAGCTTACTTGCATTTCAATTTGTGATTTGTCTTTGCTCGTGTGTTACCTTCTTAACTCCATGCTTTCACAGGTTTCCAAGGGGTGCACTCACCTCACCTTCCATGTGTTAGAACCGTTCATGCACCTTCCTTGACTTATTGCATATGTCACACCCTTGCTACCAATAGGGACATATTACTTGCCTTTGTGTGCAACCGTGGTCAAGGGGATACTGTATAACCCACTGTTGGGACTCCTACACCAAATGGCATGAGGTCTAGTTGGGACTTCATACTAGGGAGATTACGTGACATGTTGGCGGGTTCAACACTGTCAACACACAGTTATTTTGGCGAAGCATGAAGGTTGTGATTATTATCGATCCACCTAAGACTCATGACACTTTGGTTGGTACATATATGCAAAGGTGATATAGTGTATGAAATTCCTATCTATCAAAGGAAGTGGCATAATGAAGAGAACATTCCTCAAGAAATAAAACAAGGTCAATACAAAATGTGTTGCTTGAAGTAATTCTTCCATGTGTTGTTGTGAGTTGTTATTGTGAGTTCCCAAGCGTCAACCTAGAATCTGTTGATTTTTATATTATGAGTTGGAGTCATGATCTAGATGTGTCGAATTCAGTGTATTATACTTTACATTTGTATCTGTTGTGATCAATAAAGTGAAGTGTGATTTGTGTGTATGGATCTCTCTCTTCTTTCTCTTTCAAATTTCTAGCATGGTATCAAAGCCTGTTCTGGCTTGATTCCCTTATAGGACGACCAAGAAGATGTGAGAATTGTGAGAGCTAATCCTTTGTATATATATTAGTTAGTGTTTGATTTCCATGTTTGTGTGAGCAAAATTTATTCTTGGTGTCTTTGTTCTATGTGATGGAGATAATAGCCATCGTTCAAAGAAATTTGTAGTTGGTGCTTGAAACGAGTCAATGGTCTGAGACTAGAAGGAATGTTGTTCAATTTTTTTCATGAGGCATCAATGATTCAGTTTTAAAGGATTCAAATTGGATGTGTTTCTAGGTTGTCTAATTGGAGATTTTTAATAGTTTGGTGGAGTGGATGCTGACATATAATAACTTGTGTAGATGTGTAGATATTGATGATAAGTAGGCCCTGGCAAGATTTAGTGAAATAACTTCTTTATTTTTGCATCATCTAGCTCAAGTTCCACATCTTCAATGCTGGAAAATGGCTGAAATGCTTGCTTGTGCTTGATGCTCATTGATATATGAATTATGCAATCCACAACAACTCTCAAATTATATTTGGAAAATACGTTCATGCTGCAATAAGCCATGAATGTCGCTAATATGGGAAGATCTTGCAGTGCATCTGCACAAGATAATTCAGATTGGTTTTTTTTGCTACAGGAAGTGATGAGGCTCATCAATAGGTATATTATATGGGTCACAAGTCTGTCCTCTAGCTTAATAAATTATCCTTTTTGCACATTCATCTACAAATTTTGTTATATTATGTTTAATGTGATGAGTAAACGATGTGTTTCTATGTCGTGTGGCCCTAATGTGTGTTAGATGCAAGAATTGGAGCAATTTTGAGATAATTTGAGTGTAGGAACTTGGAGTAGACAACAAGAGAGATTCTAGGAGGTCGTTTGTAGAAATTCCCATTATAGATCAACAGATCATGCAATATACTAAAGCAAAATACAAGATCTACTTCTAAAACAAACTTTGCGGAAGCTTTATCGAATATGAGCAAGATCAATAAGAACACATATAACTGAGAATGAGAAAGCAATCACACATGAACACAGAAGAATAATCCAGGGGAAAGCCTCAGCCTAAAACCCCAATCTCTGTAGTATCATACAAGTGGAAAATAGCCTAGATTACAAAAAGAATCAGCTCACAAGATATCCTTCTCTCTATGCAATCCCTCTATTTCTCATAGACAGTCAAAGGCTTCTCACAAGCCTTCTCCTCTACCCTCCAAGCCTCCTATTTTCTTGTGCAGATTTTCCTGGGGTCTAGTTCTTCCACTTGTGTGAATTCCCACCTCACACTATTCACTTGGCTCAGAAATAGCTGCACAAACCTGAAGGAGATATTTCCTTCTACACGGATGAGTTTCCTATATAGAAAAAATCCTCTAACTGATAGTACATTGTCCCTTCCTCTGATCTCAACTGGGTCTCTAACGTGCATGAGTTATTTATGAGAGAATATCTAGTTATCTGGAGAGCAGCAGTTACATGCATGCAAGCATTAACTAACTGAACTCACAATTAATTCTACAAACTGTTAGAACTAATCTAACTAGACTTGACTCAGTTAACTGAGCCAACTAATTACAACTCAATATTACAACTCATCCTTATCTCTTTAACTGATGGATAAATTCCTCAATCAATGGAGAAACTATTGCATGTCTTCTCATAGACTTCATGTTTGATTTTATACAACTAATTAACTCAAGACGAATTAATTGATTATTTTATAAGCAATTGCTAAGATCAAATTCGAATTTTACTTCTAAATTTTAGTTCAGGGACTAACTAAAATTGGAATCCATCCCGAATGCTATTTATAGCAATGCTATTTTTAGCACTTCTATTTTTCATTCCTTGTTTCTATGTCCAACATTGGTACCCAAACTTCTATTTATAGCAGTGCTATTTTTAGCATTTCATGCTACTATTTTCAACACTCCCTCTCAACAAGAAAGGAATTCAAATTGAACTTGACCCTGAACCTTTGGAATGTTTTGTATGTAACAATTCTTCCAAGTGTTGATACTCCAACAACTCTAGAAACAA
The DNA here is from genome assembly GCA_000404065.3 of Pinus taeda. Classification (NCBI taxonomy): domain Eukaryota; kingdom Viridiplantae; phylum Streptophyta; class Pinopsida; order Pinales; family Pinaceae; genus Pinus; species Pinus taeda. The sequence continues at coordinate 14,060 of APFE030230834.1, forward strand.
AAAATACTCCCAACTAACTTGCCTGTTGGGCTAGAAATATACTCTAATTCTGAAGCTCCATCTATCATTGACAAGTGCTCCCTCTTTGACCTCTAAGCTACTGCCACACTTTATGCATATCACACCATTTCACACCTCTCTGTGCCATCCTACACTGGTGCAACACTCCTGTGCCTCTCGCATTGCTACAGCTTGCTAGCTCTGCACAATGTTGGAACTCCTGCACTATAGCTCTATCTTCCACTTCATCCACATTTGTCTCTACCCACTCAACTAGTCCTGCTACTCCTCATTTGGGATCCTATAGAAAGGTCTAATCAAAGAGGTTTTGTACCTCAATGATCCTAACCCCATTCCAGGCTTTTAGGGACTGTCACTCCACATCGCCCCACCTCCTACCTGGTGGTATGGATGCATGTGATCCCTCTTCCCACCTAGCTCAAGCGTTCCCTGTACTTGAGGTATCTACGTGAGTATATGTCTCTACTCGATCTCCTCTCAACTTCTCTAGTTGTGGTTGCTCCACAACCTCCTGAAGCTGCTTCACCAATTATGGCTCCTCCATAATTGTCCGAGACTTCTTCTAGCACTACATGTTGAGAGGTAATGTACTCTCCCTCTCAACCACCAAGTCTCCATTAGTTTCCTTGCACCTCAAGGCTTTGCATGCATCTTGAACCTCAAGAGCATACAGGTTCTAGACCCATGAACTAATTTGCTACACCTATCTAGTGGTGATGTGTGAAAGCAAAACCTTTCCCTTACTGAACACCACATCATAGCCTTTGTCTTCCAGCATTGCGATTGGCACCAAATTTCTCTTCTGTCCTGATACATACTCGACATCGATCAAGGTAATGCGAGCTCCATGCTCCCTCTATAAAACAATTGTGCCTACATCTGAGACACTATAATTTTCATCATTACCCATCGCTATGAGTATCTAGAGATCTTTCTCCTCCAAGGTACTAAACAAACTCTTGTCACCGGTCATGTGGATAGAAGCTCTACTGTCAAGAAACCAACCACATCCCACCATGGATGAAACCATGCAAGTGAAGACGGTGAAATCCAACTCGAACTGTGAGGCCAATGCCTCACCTTTAGATCCTTCCTTGGATCCCATCTTGGATTTCTTCAGTGGACAATTTGTAGCAAAATGGCCCACCTCATGACAATGAAAGCATTTCACTTTCGGTGTGTCAAACTTCTTCCCACCATGGGGAGAATTGGATTTGGAATGAGAATCCTTCTCCTTCTACTTCTTCACCTTACTCGCTAAGGTGCAGTTTTCTTCATTCTCCTTGGATGAAGAACCATCTCTGGTGCTTCCTCTTATCTCTTCCTACATTAGATCTGACCAATGTCATTCCCAATCTGGTAGTTTTTCTCTTCCATTAACTGAGTCTTGTTAGTTATGCCAACTCTTAGGAAGGCCAAGGAGTGCAAGACTCACCATGTCAACATCAGCTGTCATGATCCCTATGCTTCCAAGCTCATCCCTACAGGTGGTGAGCTTGTTCAGATACGTAGATATCGTGTCACCCTTTTCACACTTGATTTTTCGAAGATTGTCTTTTAGTACCAGCTTCCTCTGGTCGCTACTATTCTGATATAGATCTTTCAATGTTTTCCACATCAAAAATGGTGTCTCCTTCCCATGGGGACTCTAGACTATTTGGTCTCGAACTCCCTCTAGAAGGATTCTACTTGTTCTAGCCACACAATTCTTCCATTCCGCCAATTCAGTAGCATCAGTCAGCTTGGGGACTTCTTGATCAATGATGTACTTTAGACCATTATCCTCTAATATTTCTTCCATGTGATCCTTCCAGACTATATAATTCGAACTGCCATCAAGAGCATATCTGAGTCTTAAATTGTTGAATGCCACTGGTGAAATTGAGATGTGATAAGAACTCGATTTCTATATTTAGGAACCACAAACTTCAAACTTCTCCCTTCTTGTATATTTTTCTTTTCTTTGATCACCTTTTCTCTAATACCATGTAGAAATTCCCATTGTAGATCAACAAGTTATGCAATATACTAAAGAAAAATACAAGATCTACTTCTACAACAAACTTTGCGAAAGCTTAATCGAATATGGGCAAGATCAATAAGAAAACATATAACTGAGAATGAGAAATAAATCTCACATGAACATAGAAGAATAATCCTGGGTAAAGCCTCACCCTAAAACCCGAATCTCTGTAATATCATACAAGTGGAAAATAGTCCAGATTACAAAAAGAATCATCTCACAAGCTATCCTAATCTCTCTGTAATCCCTTTGCTGCTCATAAATAGTCAAAAGCTTCTCACAAACCTTCTCCTCTACCCTCCAAGCCTCCTATTTCCTTTTGTATTTTTCCCTGGGGGTCCAGTGCTTCCACTTGTGTGAATTCCCACCTCACATTGCTCACTTGGCTCAGAAATAACTACACAAACCTGAAGGAGATAATTCCTTCTGCATGTATGAGTTTCCTAGATAGGAAAAATCCTCCAAATGATAGTACATTGTCCCTTCCTCTGATCTCAACTGGGTCCCTGATGTGGATGAGTTATTTATGAGAGAATATTCAGTTATCTGGAGAGAAACAGTTACATGCATGTAAGCATTAACTAACTGAACTCACAATTAATTCTACAAACTGTTAGAACTAATCTAACTAGACTTGACTCAGTTATCCGAGCCAACTAATTACAACTCAATATTACAACTCATCCTCATATGTTTAACTAATGGATAAATTCCTCAATCAATAGAGAAACTATTGCATGTCTTCTCATAGACTTCATGTTTGATTTTCTACAACAAATTAACTCAAGATGAATTAGTTAATTATTTTACAAACAACTATTAAGATCAAATTCGAATTTTACTTCTCAATTTTAGTTCAGGGACTAACTAAAATTGGAATCCATCCCGGAATGTTATTTATAGAAATTATATTTTGAGCACTTCCATTTTTCATTCCTTATTTCTATGTCCAACATTGATACCCGAACTGCTATTTATAGCAGTGCTATTTTTAGCACTTCTACTTTTAGCATTTCTTGTTTCTATTTTCAACATCATCCACCTCCTTAATTCCTCTAGTTAGTCGAAGATTCCCACAATATCTCTCATCAACTTGTTGTCATTGGCAGCTAAGCAGGCCGAGTTCATTGGCAACTAAGCCAATGTAAGTCAAGGAAGATCTTGGTCAACCTACTGTCGAGTTAGGGAGACAAATATCACTATTTTCTAGGGAGCTATTAGTAGTTGTCCTTCATATAAATAAACATGCTAATTAAGTCATTAGGATTCAAATTTTTCTTGTAGCTAAGAGCCCATTTATCTAAAGAACTTTTGACTGTTATTTTGATGATGTATTTAACATTTCTAGAATGATAATGAGAAGTTCTATTTTGGTCCAACACTGAGTTAATTAAGAGGGATGAAGCTCTTGGGTTAGGACACAACCCTAGCAGTAGAGGTACCTCTCATGTATCTATATTTATTCTAGCCTATAATGTTGATTAGTTGCTGCAGTTCAGTAGAAGTTTATTCATGTTCTTGTTAGCTTTAAAAGGTTGATTAGTTGCTGCTTCATATTTCTGTTTGCTTATCCAGTATTTGATCTAGAAAATACATTCAATCTAGAGAGTGAATTTTGTATTTTTTGTTTGAAGTGATTTCCAAAATCTTATGCAAAGGAGTGTGATTTGATCGATGTGTGAATCTATTATGCAATATAGCTTGTCTGTAAGTGATAAAGCAATCATTTTATTTTTCTTTCATCAAATACTGGAAGGCTTAGGACACATAAATATGGAAAATTGTACTCATAGAAAATGATATCAATGTTCTAATGATAAGATGAATGCTATAACAAAGCATTATGTAAATATTGGAGATTGGATGAAATTTTTGGATCGACCAAATAGGGAAAATGATAAAAAAAATGGCATAAGAGATGGAATATGCATCATTTTTTAGTCTTGCATTTTGTTGTAGCATCTATTTATCATTATTCTTTGCAATCTGATGTGTTTAGTAGGTACACATAAAAAATTATGAATGATTTGTTCTCTGGGTTTGATATTGTTTAAAGATTAAATTTTGGAGGTCATTTGTGTGGTTTTCCTACACTGCATCTATTTTATGTAGTGAGATAAAGATATCTTGAGACTGTATGCACACTATTTTCTCTATGGGTTTAATTTTGATATCTATAGATCAAAATTTCAGAGACTAGTGAAAGGGGTTTTCTTTTTTAATATAAAGTCCTTTGTAGATACAGATCCAATGTGTGCATCGTTAATTCTATTATGTGAGTGTATTCGATTTGGGTAATTAAAGTATAATCAAGAATCCTTTATTTTTATTGATTTTTCCATGGGTTCAAATATAGGTCAAATAAGAAGGGGAAGATCAACCATTTGGAGTCTCTGGGCACATTACATCTCTAAGTGAGAAGTTATGAGGTGTGCAATGCTATTTCCAAGAGTGCATAAATGAGGAGAGTAAATTCAAGAATGAAGATATACATGTACAATTCACTATGCTTTAAAATCCAGTGTCCTCTAAGTATAATGGTCTATTTTGTTACTTGTTTTGAGTTGATGAAACTTATTTCAATATTGCAATGAGAATAGGTTTGCAAATATCTATATTAGAGTATATGTTGGGACATATCTTATGATATTGTTGTTTATCTTATTCCCACCTTATAGAGATTGAATATTGGACCTTTTGATACAATGTTGCATAGATAAGTTTTGTAATATTTGTCCATGATGTTGTTGTTTGATGATAGCGCATTGGAATTTCGACACTTTATGCTTATGATGATGCTTTGATACATTGCGCTATTAGGGTGTTGGAAAAACTCTTTGATGATGTATTATGATTCATGTTAGAATTATGTGGGACCTTGTTGAGTTTTATATCTAGAGAGGGTCTTGGTATTTATTGAGTGAGAGGGTTCCTTTTCAGAATTATATGGAAGAGTCTTGCATGGATATTGATGTTATATATTTTATTAGAGGTTCTGCTGAATGAAGACACTATGCAAAGAAAATCTTGAAAATTATGTTGCATATTGTCTTGCTGGTGAGATATGGCTTGATGGTTTCCTTCAGAAACTACATTTGATTCAAAGAGGTTATTGACATTGTCAACAATTTGGCTTAATTTAATGAGGCAATATTTTTCTAAGGACTGTCTTGATATTAACAATGATCATGTGCAAAGGGTTTTTTATGGATTAATGAACATAATATGAGTATTGGCTTGCTTTGGCATCTAACATGTTTTATGACAAATTTCCTTGATATAGTGAACGTGGTGGATGGCCGATGATGTATTTTTGAGTGTATTGATGGATGAGATTTTTTTTTGAACTAAGTATATGGCTTGGAATCTAAAATTGTTGGTGAATTATGGTTTGATGAGCATGATATTATTCTAAAGTGTTAGTGAGGTTTTCACCTGATACTTGATAGGACTTGTCTTGGTATTTGACAGTGTTATGACTTATCATTGATAGTATTAATGAGATAAGGATTTGAATTGGTACTTGATAGGATTTTTCTTTGTAATTGATAGTATTATGGCTTGGAATTGACAATATTGATGAGATGAGGGTTTGAATTGGTATTCGATAGGATTTGTCTTTGTATTTTTCTAACAGTGGTGTTGATATTTGGCTTAGTTGATTAATGATTGATTTTGGAGAGCTTATTGGTATGAGGTGCCTTATAAGTTTGAATTATTTGTTGAGATAGGTGGATCTAGTATGAAAATTATTAAATGTGGCCCACAAAAGTGCTAATGGTTATAGCCTTTAGTGAGGGAGTAGGATCTTCCTTTCGGTAGGAGCCAGTGAAATTGATCAGGGAGTAGAAGCTAGAGAACTTGTGGATGTTATAATGTCCTGCAAGATATTTTGTATTGTGCAGAGTCTACGTCAGAATAAAATGTAATAAGACTTTCTTTGTAATAATAAGAAGAAGACATAATGGAAACAACAATGGTTTTTCCCACATTGGGTTTCCACCTAAAATCTGGTGTCCATTTGTGTTGATTTGTTGATATGTTTTGGGTCCTTAAGGTTTACATGTTTTTATAATTAATATTTTTCATAGTTCACTGGATAAGATATAATCTATAACATAATGTTATGATAATGAAATAGTGGTTCAAGACAACTTTGGAAATGAATGCATAAACTAAGTAAATTTGAATTGGGAATGAGACACTAATTTAGCCCCCCAAGGAATTTCTAACATTAATGTTCTAATATATTGCATCTCCTCAAGTTTTGATACCTTTTCATTGAATCTAGTAGGAAAATATCTTAACACCTTTTGAACTAGTATGGAATCATTCATAGTTTCATCAAGACCTCTTATAGTTTAAAAAAAAAAAAATTCATCTACACGAGGAAGGAATTTCTTTATGTCCTTATTCTTATTCAAAATAAGTGATTCAATTTGCATTCTATAAAATTGGAGTTTATCCTTCTTTACTTTTCTATTGGCTTCACAGTATTTATTCAGCTTATCCCATATCTTAATGGTTGTATTGCACTGCATCACCTTGACAAATTCAGATTCAAATAATCCACTTAGGATTGTGTTGAAAATTGTAACTAGGTTCAGTCTTCATAATAAATCATGACATTATATATTCTTTAGAAAGAAAGAAAAAGAAAAAATATTTTATTTTGGAGTAGGGGTTTCATACTAAAGTTTGAGTCAAAAGCATGTTATTCGTGCTTTTAGGTCTTCTAAGTATTTATAATTCTTTCTAGGATAAATAATATTATTGGTGTGTAATAGCCCCATTTGGACTCATTTTAATAAATAAACATATTTATTTGTCAAGAAAAATCCATGGATAAGCCTAAGACCAAGTGAACCCAAGGAGTAGATTAGGTCATCCTAGAGGGAGGGAATTTGACCCTAACAAAAGGATATATAAAGGAGTGGAGCCTGACTCATTTGGTTACTCATCTCAAGCAAGTTCAATCTACAATAGTGAAGGAGAAGAATAGTAGTTGGGAGGATGAAGAATAAGAGTAAAAGTCGAATTTTGTCAAAGAATCTCTTTTCTTGTGTCACTAGGGTTTGTGAAGCAACAAATTGTAGGAGGCTGAAATTGTCAAGCCAAAATTCTATTGTAGGGGTCAAATTTGCAATAGAAGCATAGAAATATTGAAGTTCTCGAAGTTGTTTCAAGGAAGATCTTATCGGTGGCTAGCTTGGGGTTTGGATGATTTGTTGGCTTTGGAATTTGGGTCTTGGAAGTATCCTTTGTAAGAGTATTCTAAAGAAGAAGAGAATTATTTTATGGGTTTTCCCCTTGGATGCATTTTCCCCTAACTTGGATCCCATACCTTGTGTACTCTTTCTATTTGTGATATTCATTGCTTTTGGTAATTGCTTAATGAACATAATGAAAGAAATAATAAAGGATCGAATAACCTCACAAGTAATTATCAAGCTAAGGAAAATAGGTTATAATATACATGTCTTCAAATTTTCCAACATATTGCATTCATGAACTTAGTATTATAAGAAAAATCAAGCTTGTCATCTTTGTTAATTAATTGTTAAGAAATTTACTACATAAAATAAATAATTACTTAGAGGAATATATATAAGAAAATAACTAGCAACAACGATAAACACATAAACACAAATGTTTACCCAAGAAAACCCCAAATCTGGGGAAAAACCCAACCTAATAAGATCTCATTAGCATTGGCCAAAACCCTGGCCAATATGACCAAGTGAGCCTTCACCGCTCACCTCCAGGTATTACATTACAATGAAGTCCTTTCAGCCTTTGATAAGCTCCATTACATATAATACCACAGCCAGAATACTATGGGTGCACAATACCATGTGCCCCAAAACCATCACTATTTAACTTGGTCAACTTTCACTCTATGACGAGTCAAGTTTACCTAACAATTCCCCCCTTAAACTTGACTTGGGGTTCCTTGACTAACTCCAGCCAAACCTGCTAAGTGAGACAATCCTCCTCACTCTAGGTCTTAACCCCCTCAGAGTTTTTACCTGAGGTATTGTTAACCCGACATCCACCCTATCACCTAGGTCTAACCCAGACTTTACCGGTGATCACCGAGGGGTACACATGCCTTACCAGCTCTTACAGTAGTATGCCCATTTACATGTAGTAATTTTGACTTCATTAATTAATTAATTAATTTTAATTTAATTTAATTTATTTATTTATTGTTGCTGTGATTTTGATCCATCCTCTCTCAATTTGATTTGCTTAAAAACTTCTATAAAACCACTCCAACTATGAGCCCGACGAGAACATCATAGATTCCATCACGGTGGCCTCACATAACAAAAAACGAGCAATTTTCAAAGCCGCATGAACAATTTCTTCTGCTGGCCTTCTTTAAATAGCCGCATGAATCCCGATCAATTCGTTAGCATGTTCCAAAATGGTAAATATCACAAATGCACTGGGATCCCTAGTAGTTATGGAACTATCTTCCATACATTCTCCTCGAGGTTCTTCCCTGTACGATTGTTCCACCATTATTTTCTAGACCCAGATCTGTAAAAATGCTACATTGATCTCATTAGGCATTATAAACCCCTGGTATCAAAGAATCCATTTGAAGCCAATATCTGGCTCGGATACCAATTGTTAAGAAATTTATTGCATAAAATAAATAATTACTGAGAGGAATATATATAAGAAAATATCCAGCAACAACCATAAACACATAAACAAAAATGTTTATCTGGGAAAACCCCAAATCTGGGGAAAAGCCCAACCTAATAATATCTCATTAGCATTGGCCAAAACCATGGCCAATCCAACCAAGTGAGCCTTCACCGCTCACCTCTAGGTCTTACATTACAATGAATTCCTTTCAGCCTTTTATAAGCTCCATTACATATAATACCATGGGCAGAATACTATGGGTGCAAAATACCATGTGCCCCAAAACCATCACTGTTTAACCTGGTCAACTTTGACTCTATCCCGAGTCAAGTTTACCTAACATTAATGCCGATGTTTTTTCATAGAAATCCAACATTGCATCCCAAACATATATGTCAACAGATGTGTCCTCAGTATTACCTTCAAAAACACATAATTCCTTCTAGTGAACATATAAGCTTTATTAGTGAAATTTCCATCCTAGTTGCCCATGCTTTTCATCTATATCTACCTTCCAGTTGTTAGACTGCTATTAAAGGAACCTACTTTGATACCAATTGTTGAGAACCAAGATAACACTAGTAGGGGTGGTGAATCAATATTATATAAATTTTAACAACTATTTATCTAGCCAAACACATTCATTCACATAAAAATGCACCAATCACACATGGTATTGAACACAATATATTTACATGGAAAACCATATGGGAGAGAACCACCAATCATATTTTAATTTTAATTTAAATGAAATTACCAACTTCAATTTACATTAGATTTTGTAGGAACCAACCTATAGGAGGTACTACCCCACTTTTCTTTGCAATCACCCACTTGTTGGTTGCACCAACTTCAACTGTTTTTAGGAACCAACCTATCAGAGGAAAAAACCCCCTAATCCTTATAGGAACCAAACATGAAGAAGACTCTAATCCCATGATATGCAAGAACCTACTTGCTCCACCAATCAAATCACCTTTTTTGTCATTTTCAAACTCATATCTATGGAACATTTATCATAAAATCATATTAAAAACAAATTAACTTCTCAAATATAATCTAGACATCAAACCTTTTCTTCATTCACTTCAAAAGAATTTAAATTTGCAATATTTTTTCAGATAGTGGCTTCAATTTTCAATAAGACTGTCATCTTAATATCTAGTGTGCATTCCTTTCTATACATGGTATCTGAACTCCACATTTCTCATACTTTCCCACATTATATTCTTCTCTCATATCACCTAGATATTTATTTGCATCTCTAATCGATATTCATATCTATTCTATAGTCTCTTTACAAACCTAGATTATGCACATGCCATATTATCTTTACACTATTTTTTCCTCTCATCTCTGGTTGATGCTCACCTGCATCATATTAGGTAGCCTCCTGTATATGTTCTTTATATTCACTATATTGCTACTCTTTTTCATCTAAACAAACCCACTCTCTTGAGTTTTTTTTGAAGATTTTTATATTTTTGGTCCTTCTTTTACCATGGGTACAAATCCATGGTAATGACCCAATGTATTTCCACCTAGTTGGTCATTTTACTTGCTTGTTGCACAAATTCCTCTTACAAATTGCCATAATCATGTTTGTCCACAATAGTATTTATGTTGTCACTTAAAACAATCTCATGCTCTTTTTCATGTTTTGGAAAAGCTCTTGTTGATTTTCTTGGGACAATTATCTCTCTCACATTGTTATGTTTCCATTTATAGATGAAGAACTCTAGATATAAACTAATTTAAACCTAAATTTGTTTTTGATAATGTTGGCCCATGAAACACTGGTTGTAGCTACCATGAGTGATTTAACATATGGTGCCACATGGCCACTTTTGAGAATTGTAGCTTAAACAATTCTCTCACATCTTAAAGGTTGGGGATGAGGTTCAACTCTGATATGCTAGAGTCTAAGGTCAAGGTCCTGATATCACACTTCTTAGGTGAAATATCCCTATTTGTTTATTTCTAATCCTTTCATCACATGGGGATATAACTATGGAATTTCAAAAACTCTTCTCAAATCTCAAAGGTTGACGATACTTTCAACACCAAAATATTAACAAAAAACTCCTAGGTTGAATCCTCAAGATGATGAGCTCTTGAATTCTTCATTTCTAATGCTTTCATGATTAGGGATGTAACCATTGGCTTAATCTATTCTTGGATATTAGACGTGAGAGATATTTTTAACACCAAATGCCAAACCAAACTTCTGAAATTGAAGTCCCAAGACCATGGTTCTGAAATAAGGTATACTACCACATCACCTACCTACTGATGGTGCTTGAAATGCATCAACCAAAGGGGTCTCCCTGTTGTGAATTCCAAATTAGACCTCACACCATTTGGAGTAGGAGCCCCATCTAGAGTATTGGCCCGGTTTCCATGTATTCTTATAGATTTTCCTTGGCTCTAATTGTCAGCAAGAGAGAGGAATGCAAGTGTTCCTTTGAAAAGAAAGTCAGTGTGCCTCGTGAGAGTTTAGTTGTATGTTTGTAAAGGTTCTTCTACTAGGGAGGCTGAAAAGAAAGTGTGCCTCTAATAGAGAGGTAATAGTATGACCCTAGTAGAGACACACACAACGAAGAATGATATGTCTAATATCCAACAGACCAGTCCACAAAGATGTGATCTTCATTACAATCAACGAATAAGAAATTTTTTTCCAGTATCCAACAGAATAGTTTACAAGGATGTGACAAGAATATTAACCATTACAACACATTATCAATATGATAAGTACTAAAATAACCAAAATAGTTCAACTACATTAGCACAGACGAAAGAAAGCATAAATTACAAACATCCACAGAATAGTCTTACAAATAATCACGGTCCATGCATGAAGAATGTGCTCGCCATGAGGCTTCTGATATTAAGTAAAAGTTCCAAGATACATGTATACATCGAACACCACTAGTGCGAATAGTGGAGCATTGGAGCCACCACTTGCTCCCCAAAAGAACTAGCTTGTCTCTCTAATACCTTGTGAGAGGACCTAAGGTGAAAAGTCCTTTGCTCATACAATGAGGGTGTGTATACCACCAATGGGGTGATGCTTCATCTCCCTTGGTGACTCTTTAACTACCCTCTTGAATGTTTGACTTCCTATGACTTTTTAACTTTACATGACTCTTCATGTTTTGTACATGTCATTTAAACTTCCAGTTTGCAACACATTTTCAAATAAAAAATTACATAACCCACAATAATGATGTGGCATGTGATGACTTATGACATGACATGGAATGACATTGATGACAAGGATTTCTTGATGACACGACAATGAAAATCCATCCTTGACGCTCCTTTGTTTTCAACAAAATATGTACAATGTTTCATCTTCATGAGAGATATGTGTTTTTATTCATATCAACCCTCCAAAGGGTTGTGAATCAAATGGAGTATTCATGTTGTCCTGATGTTTGATCTTCTGTTGTAATCTAGTGTTCCTTCATCTTATCTGATCCAAGATATTTTACTTATAGATGCATTAGAATTACATGTAACAGAACTTATTAACCATGGAACTTAAAATCACATAAAATAATGTGGAAATAACAAGATAAGCATGAAACCATGACACAAATATTTGATTATGGAGTTCATCGAATTTCGATTACGTCTTTGGGCCTTGCTCAATAGTGGGGAGGCCTTCTTTCATTAAGTGGCATAAAAAGAGATAAAGTACAAGAAACATTAATTTACAACCCTTATACCTCCAAAGTAGAGGATGGAAGAAGAATGGAGAGGCCAACATCAGAAATAGACAATACGATTGAAATCCTCATGAAAAATCGTGCAAAATTGCCTATTTGAACACGCAATTAGGAGAAATGATGCTTTTGCACCCTCTAAATCCTCCCTGCTACTCATAGCGAGGTTTCATCCTGCTACCAAGTTTGGTTACTATTTTGCGCAATAGTTTCTGAACTTCTATGCCAGTATCTTCCTTTTCCTATGTGGAATATCCCATATATATCCTTGATCAGATGACTCCTCAATCCTAGGCAGTTCCAAACAAATGACAAGTTTAGCAGATAGGCATTTCCAAGAAATATTCTTGGGTCATGAATAGTACACAGGTAACAAACCTATCGAACATAGAAAAACTTCCATCAACACAGTTCACAGACTGTTTTCACATTAAACCTAAAATAGTAAATAAATCGGTGTACTCGTGAACCGTGTGACTTTACCATCAGCGGCCATAGTCTATAAGTTTTGATAACCCATTGCAAATCACAATCATTTGAAGTAGGGGTGATCCTTCATATGGGCTGCTCCACTATAAGATGTGTAATTTGGTAGACCCGATGAGTTTTCAAAACCACACTCTATACCATATCGCATCCAAGAACGTTGGCATATTGCAATTGGTGGAACCGGTGGCTCTTACTTTTTAGGAACCCGACGTTGTGCGATATGTGATTTTGATATCACAATCAGAACCTTGACTACTTGGGGCTAATTAGGTAGAGCACTTCCCATTGCAATGTGTGATTGTGATCATCGCATCGCACCCTTCCTTTCTTGGGGTCGATTTCTAGAATTGTCTACCTACCTATGATTTGTGATTACGCAATCCCAATCAAAATCACAACCTAACTCTACAGACCTATGCCTTTTTTGATTAGTGAAATGTGGGGCCAATAGCCATCTGCCACTTGACACTTCCCCATTTGCTGAAGAGTTCTTCCACGTCATTTTCTCCTGCAACTTGTCCAAGTCAAACCTAAACTTTGACTTGCTCTAACTTCTTCATATGAGCTCAAATTAGACTATCATTTTCATCATTGGAATTAGCATGCCGAGCACTTCGATCTTATGCTAATTTTATCAAGATTATACCACTTTGAGTTTTGAGCCTTTTTACCATGCCATTGATACTTTTTAGAGATCCATCGGGATCAATCCTCCCCAGGTAATTTATCCCTCACTTTTTCTTTCTCCATCTATCATGATTTACTAAGATCCATTCCTTTGAAGCCAACATGAATGTCCTCCACATCTCCCCATCATGATATTTTGGTTTTTTTGTCGAGTATGATATCTTCGAGAAACTTGTCTAGATACCCTAGTGAAAAATCATTCACTGTACAAATCTGTGCAACCTCTTCGGTATCGATAATCAATGGAGGTTCATAAAGCTTCATGTTTTCAACATTCACAACTTAGTACATTTGCATATAAGCGGGCAAATCAAGACGAAAATCACTGTATCTAATCCTTTCCAATATCATGAAGGGGCTATATCGAATGGGTCTCAATTTCTTCTCTTCTACCTTCATTCTATCCTTTCTTATGTGGAGCCATATCTTCTCCTCAACTTGAAACTGATGGTCAACTCAGTGCTTATCATGTCAATATTTATACTAAGCCTGACTCTTCTCAAACTGCTCATGTACTGCTTGATGAATCACCTGTATCTACTGAATAAACTTCTATGATTTATGCCTATCATGTCATCCATTTCCATCCTCATCTTATCCTAGGACCATGTCAAAGGGATCCCTTGGTAGATAACCAAAACACGTCTCGAATGGTGAGCTCTGTGTGGATGAATATACTGCTTGATTGTATGCATGCTGCATAGAAGGAAGTTTTTCATCACACAAGTTGAGATGTTTTCCACAATAGCCTCATAACAAGTGTATCATGGTGAGATTGATGACCTATGTATTCCGATCGGTCTATTGATGAAATGTCAAACTTCTTTTAAGCTTAGTGTCCATCATTCTCCACAAGCTGGTCCAAAACTATCCAAGAAAGTGAGAGTCTCTCTCTGACATAATAGATGTGGGAAACCCAAAATGGACCCAAAAATGTTGAAGGAAACGATAAGTAGTCTACTCAACAATGACCTTCTTTTTACAACACATTAAAATACACACTTTACTAAAACGATCCATGATGACATAAAAATAGTCTTGACCTTTCTTAGACATAGGCAAACCACCTACAAAATCCATGGACACACTTTCCCATGGCCAAATTGAAATAGCGAGTGGTGTGTAGAGCCCAAGTTTTATATTAGAGGGCTTTGAAACAGAACACAACACACAACCCTTTACCAAACAAGTCACAATGTTTTTCATATAAGGCCAAAAACAAAACCTTTGCAAATGACATAAAGTTTTTTCAACCCCAAAATGACTGGACAAAAGAGAGGTATGAGCCTCTCGGATTACATGTACACTTTCACATCAATGGGTATGCACAATTTTCCAAGGTGATATAATAATTTTCCCTGTAAATAATAATTTTCCATCTGCAATCCATGAGTCAATTTTGTATAAATCTCTTTAAAATCATTATCATTAGCATATTTTTTAGCATAACTTTCTAAGGCTAAAGACAAATTTTTCAAAACTATAGATGTAGAAATAGAAGGGCGATAAAACATATATGTTACTTTATTTTTCGTGCCCTTCTTGTATTTTATTACCAGATGAAACTGTTGGAGGAATCCCATCCATCTAAAATGACGAGCTTGTTGAAGTTTGGTCTGTGACTGAAGGTACTACAAGGGTTGATGATCTGTATTGCTGATGATCTCCTTGCCAATTAGGTAGTGTTTCCACTTCTTTACAATCTGAACCAAGGCATACAACGCCCTCTCGTATATGGGATAATTCACAATAGTTTGGGAGAAAGTCTTCGAATGGTAACGTATGGGCTTCCTTTGCTCCATCAATATAGTGCCCATGGCATAACCACTAACATTTGTTTCAATCTCAAAAGGTTGTTTAAGGTATGGTGAGGCTAACACTGGTGCTATGTTGATCTTCTCTTTCAGTGTGTCGAAGGATTTCTACTACTTTCCTCCCCACTGAAAGGCCTGCTTCACACTTTTCAATGCGTGCAATGGGGCTGCGATAATAAAGAAGTCCACAATGAACCTTCTCCAATATTGTACCACACCCAAAAAGATTTGGACCTCTGTAACATTTGTGGGCTCAGGCCACTTCATAATTGCATATACTTTAGAGGGGTCTATTTTCAATTCCCCATTACCGATTATGTGACCTAAATAAACCAGAGAGGTCTTCCCAAACTCACACTTTGATAGCTTTACATATAGTTTTTCATTTTTGAGAACATCAAGCACTTTCTTCACATGACATACATGTTCATCCCATGTCCTACTATAAACAAGAATATCAACGAGATATACAAGCACAAGATTATCAAGAAAAGGCCTAAATAGATCATTCATTACCCTCATAAATGTGTCTAA
The DNA here is from genome assembly GCA_000404065.3 of Pinus taeda. Lineage (NCBI taxonomy): Eukaryota > Viridiplantae > Streptophyta > Pinopsida > Pinales > Pinaceae > Pinus > Pinus taeda. The sequence continues at coordinate 30,019 of APFE030230834.1, forward strand.
AGCATTGCACAGTCCGAATGGCATCACCATCCGTTTGAAGAAGCCCTACTTGGTTTTGAATGAAGTATTCAAAATGTCTTTTTTTGCAACTCTAACCTGGTGATATCCACTACACAAATCCATTTTTGTAAAATAGACAACGTTTTTCAACTGATCTAATAATTCATTAATGAGAGGGAGAGGGTATCGATTCTTCATTGTAATTTTTTTTTAGCTCCTTGTAGTCTACTCACATTCTGCATGTATCATCTTTCTTTGGCACCAACATGATCGGTGAGCTACACGGAGAAGAACTCGGTCTGATGACCCCTTGACTTAAAAATTCCTACACCTGTTTCTTGATCTCCTCCATCTCAATAGAAGCCATCCTGCACATGCCAATATTTGGTAAAGGAACATCCTATTGTAAATGGATCTCATGTTGGATTTCCCATTTCGAGGGAAATCCTGTCAGTTCCTAAAACAATCCATCATAGTCAGAAAAAATTTCAAACAATTATTTCTTATGATCAGGATCACAACCTTTGAAAGCATTAGTTGTCTCAGCCTCTTTCGCTCTCACTAACATGAGCAAGAACTCTTTATTAGATTAACCAGTCATTTAATCTTTCCTGCACTTACAAGGATAGCACTAACTTTCATATGATGAGCTTTGACTTATATTATACCCCATAGTTCTTGAGGTGGTATTTATTTTTGTGCCGAAAGGAAACTTCCTTACTGTCATATAGATACGGACTTCCCAAGATAATTCCACATATATCCAAATGCACAACATCTAACTCTACCTCATCACCCAATTTGGAAGCAATAATAAATCTCTCCCTACACTACTTAGTTACTTGTAATTTTTCTTTTTCGCTTACCTAACCAAGTGGGTATGGACTCTATTGAGGCTTAGTTTCAAGGCCTAACTTTTTCACTAAGGACTCTGAGATTAAATTTTCTTGGGAACCTAAATTGAATAGAGTTTCCACCTTTGTGTGTTTTATAATAACCCTAATATGGAATGATTCAATTCTCTTTCACTTAATACTTGCAGGCTCATTCAAATAACTAGTACTTGCAATTGAATCCAAATTATTACTAACAGAAAGAGTACCTCTTGTGCCCACTGCTATGATCAATGTCTGGTCACGATAATCTCATTGAAGGTTCTGCTACACTGTTGCCATTGCCTTCTGCTTTCCCTTTCCACTGAATGTATTTGGTCTCAACTCCAGATGTAGCTTCCAACAGTGATCCTCATCATGAACTGTTCTCTTGCAATGCATACAAGATGGCGTTGCTCTATCCTCTTTCTTGGCTACAACGATCTTCTTATGCTTCCCCATGCCTTTCTTCTAGAATTTTCCATGCTAAGTTTTGAACGGTGTTTTATTAGCTTGATCATCTCTGTCATTATTAGCTTTTCTTTCAATATGAATGGACTTTACACTAGCCTCATCAATTGTAGTAGGCTCGAACAATAACAATGAGTGTCTTATGTAACTATGTAGCACACCAACATACTTAATCACAGTCTCAAGAGAATCTAATGAGATGCCCAAATTCAATGCTTGTTTCCGAAATTCTTCAGTGAAGCTTTGCAAATTTTGGAATTTGTCTTGCCTTAGATATTTCCATTCCATTAGTGCCTTTTATTTATAATCCAAAGGGTAAAATTGGTATTTTAATGCAAAAATAAAATTAGACCAAGAGGAAAGAAGGTTACCTTACATTTTTCTACCCTTCTGCAACTTGTTCTCCCACCAAATGAGAGAAGTTCCACTCAGTTGAAGAGATGCCAACTCGAAGTTTTCCTCATCTTCCTTGATCTATTGAATCTGGTAGTAGACCTCTATCTGTCTTATCCAATTACTAAGTTTCTTTACACTACACTCTCCATTATACATGGGCAAGGCAAACTTTACATCTAGCTTGAAAAACGGTTTCTTAGACATATTTTTGGAATCACGATTAGAGTGATGAAAACTATCACTTGAATAAGGAAAGTGAGGATCTTCTCCACCACCTTCATGATTTTTTTCTCTATTTTCATCGACATCTTGTTTCTCGTGCCCAAGTGCCTTCTCATACATTGATAATGGCTTGTCCACTTTCTCTGCCATATTGTTTTATACCTTGTGGAAATTTTGTTCCTCTTCCCAACAAGCTTCTTAATTTGACATGTTTCTTCTTCATTGTGCACGTCTTGCTTTGGGATCAAAGTACTAAAGCTTTCCTTCACCTTTTCACAGCTTGTTCCATGTTAGCATATACTCATGAAATTTGCATTGAAAAAGACCTGCTCTAATACCAAACTTGATCCAAGGTCTTTTACTTATAGATGCATTAGAATTACATGTAACAAAACGTATCAGCCATGGAACTTAAAAGCACATAAAATAATGTATAAATAACAAGATAAGTATGAAACCATGACAAAAATATTTGATTACGGAGTTCATCCAATTTGGACTACATCTCCAAGCCCTACTCAATAGTGAGGAGGCCTTCCTTCATTAAGTGGCATAAAAAAAGATAAAGTACAAGCAACATTCATTTACAATCCTTATACCTCCAATTTGGAAGATGGACGAAGAATGGAGAGCCCAACTTCAAAAACAGAGAGTACCACTGAAATCTTGGTGAAAAATCATGTAGAATTGCCTATCCAAACATCCAATTCAGAGAAATGAAGCTTTTGCACCCTCTCAGAACCTCCATGCTGCTCAAGGCAAGGTTCTAGCCTACTGCTAGGTTGAGTTATTGTTGTGCACAATAGTTTCTGAACTTCTATTCCAGTATCTATTTTTTCATGTGTAGACCATCCCATATATACCCTTGATCAGTTGACTCCTCAATCCCGAGTAGTTCCAAACAGATGACAAGATTTGTAGGTGGGCATTTCCAACAGAGATTCTCGGGCCATGAATAGTACATAGGTAACAAACCTGTCAAACATAGAAAAACTACCATCAACATAGTTCATAGACCGTTTTCACATTAAACCTCAAATGATGGATAAATCGATGTACTCCTGAACCTAACAACTTTACCATAGGCATCCATAGTGTATCGCTCACTACCTTGGTCAATTATTTCGTGCAAGGTCTAGTTCTTCAGGGAGTACTAATTCATCATTGAGATTACCATGTCTTCCCCATTTACTGCATGCATAGACATAGTCCCCTTCATTCCTTTACTTGATTAAACACAAACATAAGGTCAATGATCACATAATGTTTTGATTAGGAAAGGGTAGTGAAGTTCACGAGATTTATATTTTTAGAGTGTAATTTTTCATCTATGTTGTTGCTTGACTGCTAGCAGGCCTAGACAGTACCCCGACAGAGTCACTTCAGGAACACAAAAATTTCTCCACTGCTAGTGAGCCTAGATAGTACACTGATGTATTTGTTGGCTACACCTCTATGTGCAGGAATCCTTTGTCTTCTTTCACCTTTATTTATTTATTTATATAGGATTTTGCACCGACACTTATTTATTTGATGGGAAGAAGATGGATCCTGACTTATTGAGAGAAGAAGAGGTTGTTCCTTCATAGAAGCATATATAAGACTTCTAATATGTAGGTTCTAACCCTGTATATAAATTACTTATGTACAAATTCTAAAAATAGAAAATAAACAATGACGAGCATAAAACATAAAACAGATATACACAGAGATTTTCCCCTGGATCCAAATGCCGAGACTACCAAATTGATATTTCATTATGTTCCTTTCAATGTTACAATATGTATATATACATACTGAAGCATCCACAAAACCCAATCCATTAATCTTGGATTAGAACATAACCATAGTTCCCTTGACTGGATCTATAAAATACCATGGATAGAAAACTATCATGCCCAAAACCATGTGCGAAATCCATGCACAAAGCCATAGGTAGGTCCGCCCACCGAATATATGGTCCAAAAAAAATTTCTCGGGGCGCTGCCCCAAACCCCATGTAGGGGAGCTACCACCCCCTGCTTACCTCCCCGGCAACACCTGGCGCAACATACAAGGGACGCTAACCACCCCCCATGCATGGGGTAGTTGTGGCAAGAATATAACACAACCCAACATTCTCCCACTTATTGTTTTCTTTCCACAAGGGTTCATGAAAAAGCTTATTCATTGATCCATCCCTATAACATCCATTGCTTCTCTACACCAAGAGAGACTCTCAATGCTCACAAACTTTGTCAATGCATCTAAAATATTCTTCAAAGTGTCCAACATTACCGGCAACACCATTTTGTCCTCAACCATATCCCTCACAAATTGATATCGAACATCAATGTGCTATGTCTTTGAATAATAAGCAAGGTTATTTGCCAAAAAAATTACACTTTTTTCGTCACAACCTATCCCTACAGCTCACTGTACTAACCCCATACTTGAACAAAATCTTTGCAACCAAAATGCTTCCTTTCTTGCATTAGTTGATAGCATTTATTTTTCCTCTATAGTTGAAAGTGCCACTATAGGTTGTCTCTTGCTCATCCAACTGAATGCACCTCCAAATAGGTTAAACACATACCCACTTGTAGATCTTCTCTAATCCAGATCTCTAGCCCAGTCTACATCAACAAAGCCATAGATGTCCAAAACTCTGTTCAAACCTAGTCTTCCTTGGTAACACAAACCATAATCACTAGTGCCATGCAAATGCTTGAAAAATTGCTTCACTATTGTCCAATGCTCCTTCCTTGGTTTTGACATAAACCTTCTCAATACTTCCATTGCATGTGAAATGCTTGGTCTAGTATAGACCATTGCATATATCAGGATATCGAATTCACTTGCATATAAAATAAAGGACATTTCCTCTTCCTCTTCTTATTTCTTGGGACATTGTTCACTAGATAACTTTACACCTACAAGAATAGGAACCTTCACTCCTTTACTATCCTGCATATTAAACCTCAACAATATTTTGTTGACATACTTCTTCTGGTTTAATTAGTGCTGTCTCTTTCCCTGATCTCATTTAATTTCCATGCCCAAAATATAGTTTTCAGAACCAAGATCTTTTATGTCGAATTTGGGGAACAATTGGGTCTTGAAATCCTACATAATTTCTTTGTCATTTCCAACCAGCAACATATCATCCACATACAAGACCAGATAAATAACAAGGTCACCAATTAATTTAGAATACACACAGTGATCTTCTTTGCTTCTGGTGAAGCCAAGTCCCCATATAAATGTAACAAATTTATGATATCACATCCTTGGTGACTGTTTTAACCCATAAAGAGACCTTTTTAACTTGCATACCAGTTCTTTCCTTCCCTTCACCACAGACCCTTCAGGTTGCTTCATGTATATCTCTTCTTCCATATCCCCATGAAGAAATGTTGTCTTCACATCCATCTGCTCTACCTCAAAATCGAAAGTAGCAGCAATAGATAAAAGTAATATAATAGAAGCTACCTTGGCAACAGGACAAAAAATATCACCAAAATCAATTCTTGGCACCTGGGAATAACCTTTTGCTACAAACCGAGATTTGTATTTATCCACCTTTCCTTTTGCATTCATCTTCTTCCTGAATACCCATTTTTTACCAATGGGTTTCCTTCCATCTGAAACTCCACAGGCTCTCAAGCCTCGTTTTTGTTCAAAGATGCCATTTCATCAGCCATGGCGCCTTTCAAGAGCTTTCTATCCTTTGAATCTACTGCTTCCCTCATAGTTCTAGGATCATCATTAGTAATAGATAAAGAAAAATTTGAACAAAAATTAGATGGACTATACCTTTCTGGTTTCCTTCTTTCTCGAAGTGATCTTCTCACAGCTGGAGTATGTGGCTCTTCATATCTAATTCCTCTTCTACTATAGAGTTTCCTCCTTTAACTCATAATATTTCTTATCAGGTTATTTTGGTAGGACTTCATGTTTAATAACATATTTCACCTCTCTAAACACCACATCTTGGTTGTACATAACCTTCCTTGTTTCTATGTTCCAAAGCTTATAACCTTTTAAACCATCCTTATACCAAATAAAGATGCACTTTTCAGATTTACTATCCAACTTTGTTCTTTTCTCCTTTGGAACATGTACATATGCATCACATCCAAATACCCTTAAATGTGAAAGGGAAGGACCTCTTGTGGAGTCTTATCCTCCAATGTTGATGAAGGTGATCTGTTGACCATGTAACATGCAGTCTCCACTACCTCTGCCCAAAATCCATGTCCTAACTTGACACCATTGATCATGCTTCTTACCCTTTCCATCAACATCTTGTTCTTTATTTCTACAACTCCATTTTCTCAAGTATGTATGGAGTAGTCTTCTACCATGTTATACCACACTTCTTCCAGAACTCTTCAAATTGCTTCTTGCAAAAATATCCACTGTTATCTATCCTCAACACCTTTAGCTTCTTCTCTATTTGGTTTTCCAACAGAGCTTTAAATTCTTTAATCCTATCAAAGACTAAATATTTCTTCCTCAGGAAATATATCCATGTATTCCTTGAGAAGTCGTCTATAAATGATACATAGTACACAAAGTTTCCTAGTGATGGAATTGATATGGGTCCAAACACATCACTGTGCACAAGCTCTAATATCTGTTTCACCCTTGTACCACTAGAGGGGAATCTCACTTGATTATGCTTCCCATATACACAATATTCATAGAGATCAAAATCCTGAGAGCTATTGCACATAACTTCTACTATACCATTACAATAAAGTATTCAAAGGACCTTCTCTCCACTATGTCCAAGCGTTTGATGTCATAGCATGGTCTTTTCTCCAAAGACCACTAGGTTTTATACTCCATTTTCAAGAACCACAGAACTATTTCACCCAGCAATAATAGTGCTACCTTGAATCTTGTACAGAGTGCCAATCCAAACTCCCCACATCAATTCAATTGCTCCCTAAACAATCATGCAGGTATCTTTCTCGAACACTGTTTTTACACCTACATCATCCACCTTTCTTATAGAAATCATATTTTTGGCTAATGCAGAAATATGAAGAATACTCGTAAGTTTTCTAATCCTTCCACCTTGAAAATTTAACTTGACTTTTCTGTGACCAATGATTCTAGCCTTCTAGTCATCCCCTAAGAAGCCATCACCACCATCATATTTCTCATACTCGGAGAAATATGATGGTGGTGATGGCGTCTTAGGGGATGCACTTGATCCAATCAGTCGTGCCTTGTGATATACATGTATACTTAAAGAAGAAGCCAAGTACAAATCCCCACTATCATCTAAGGTTTTTTTCCTCTATAGAAGGATCATCATTAGATCCCTTTCCTTTATCAGGAGCTTTAGGTTTACAGTCCCTTTTGAAGTGCCCTTCCTTTCCGCATTTCTAGCACACTTTTACAGGTTTTCCTCAAGATTTAGATCTCCCACTCAAGGACATATTTTTGTTTCTGTTTTGCTACCATCCTCATATAGAGAAGGCATCACCATTCTGGCCCTCCATATTTTTGCATCTCATCTCCTCCAATAGCAAGGATGAGACTATTTCATCAAGATGCAAGGTGATTGCATTGCTACCTATTGCAACAACCAGAATATCCCATGAATGTGGTAGAGAACACAACAAACTGATGCACTTATATTCATTTGAAATTTCAATATCAGTAGACAATAATTGTCTTACCACAGTATTAAATGCGCTAATATGCTCTGTCACCAAGTTTACATCTTTCATCCTCAGGTTATACATCTTTTTACGTAGGAACAATTTATTCACTAGAGACTTAGATTGGTACAAATTCCCTAACTTGTCCCACAAAGCCTTCACCAAAGCTTCCCTTGATACATTCAACAATACTAAATCTGAGACAAACAATCATATTATGCCCTTTTCCTTTTGATCCAACTCCACCTAGTCTTCAGCTGACATTGTTGTTGGTTTAGTACCTAGATATACCACGATCCACTGATATTTATCCACTAGTAGATCCTCCACATTGAGTTTCCATAACTCAAAACTCTGACTATTAAATTTCTCAATCTCTATCTTTCCATTACTCGGAATCTTATTTCTCCACAAGAGTCAATCTCACAGATCTCCCACTGAACAGTGTCTACCAAAGGCTAGAGCAAAAAACCCTCAACAACAAAGGTGTCCCATTGAAACCAAAACAACTCTGATACCAAATGTAGATTTTAAGCCTGTACGAAATTACTTGCATATGAATTCTAAAAATAGATAATAAACAATGGCAATATCGTAAAACATAAAATAGATATACACAGATATTTTCCATTGGATCCCAAAACCAGGACTACCAAATTGATATTTGATTATGTTCCTTTTAAGGTTACAATACATATATATACATGTCGAAGCATCCATAAATCTCAATCCATTGACCCTGGATTAGAACATAACCATATTTTCCTTGATTAGATCTATGAAATACCATGGATACAAAACTATCATGCCTAAAACCATGTGTGAAATCCATGCACAAAACGAAAGGTAGGTCCGACCACCTAATATAGGGCCCAGAAAAACTTTCATGAGGTGTTGCCCCAGACACTATGCATGGAAGGATACTGCTCTCCTGCTTAGCCCCCAACAGGGGGGAAGCCACCCCCTTATGACCCCCCCACTCGTGTGGGGTACTCATGGAAATAATATAACACAACCTAACATTCTCCCACTTGTTGTTTTCTTTCCATAAGGGGCCACAGGAGAGGTTAGTCATTGATCCATCCATGCAACACCCATTGTTTCTTTACACCAAGTGAACTTCTCAATTCTCATAGACTTTGTCAATGCATCCGCAATATTCTTCAAAATGCCAACCTTTACTAGCTACACCTTTTTGTCCTCAACTATATCCCTCACAAAGTGATACTGAACATCATTGTGATTTGTCTTTGAATGATAAGTAGGGTTACTTGCCAATAAAATTGCACTTTGGTTGTCATATTCTATCCTTATATCTCGTTGTACTAACCCGATACTTGAACACAATCTCTACAACCAAACTAATTCCTTGCTTACATGAGTGGTTGCCATGTATTCTACCTATGTAGTTGAAAGTGCCACTACAGGCTGTCTCTTTCTCATCCAACTGACTGCACCTCCAAATAGGTTAAACACATACCCACTTTTAGATCTTCTCTGATCCATATCGCCAGCCCAATCTACATCAATAAAGCCACAAATGTCCAAAACGCTTTCCAATCCTAGTCTTCCTTGGTAAAACAAACCATAATCCCTAGTGCCAAGCAAACACCTGAAAAGTCACTTCACTATTTTCCAATGCTCCTTCCCTAGTTTTGACATAAACCTGCTCAATACTTCCACTGCATGTGCAATGTCTAGTCTAGTACAGACCACTCCATACATCAGTCTACCGAATGCACTTGCATATGGAACACGTGACATGTCCTCTTCCTCTTCTTGTGTCTTGGGAAAATTCTCACCAAATAACTTTACACCTATATTAATAAGAACCTTCACCTGTTTACTATACTACATATTAAACCTTTGTAGTATTGTATCGACATACCTCCTCTAATCTAACGAGAGTTTCCTCTTTACACAATCTCACGTAATTTGCATGCCCAAAATATAGTTTGTAGCACCAAGATCTTTCATGTTGAAATTGGAGTACGATCGAGTCTTCAAATCATGGATAATTTCCTTTTCATTTCCATTTAGAAACATATCATCCACATACAAGATGACATAAATATCACGGTCACCAATAAATTTACAATACACACAGTGATCTACTTTTCTTCTAGTGAAGCCAAGTCCCTATATAAATGTATCAAACTTTAGAAACCACATCCTTGGTGATTGTTTTAACCCATACAAAGACTTTTTTAACTTGCATCCCAGTGCTTTCTTACCCTTCAATGCAAAGCCTTTAGGTTGCTTCATGTAGATCTCTTCTTCCATATCCCCGTGAAGAAATGTTGTCTTCACATCCATCTACTTGACCTCAAAATCAAAAGAAGTAGGAACAGATAAAAGTAATCTAATAGAATCTACCTTGGCAAGAGGAGAACACATATCACCAAAATAAGTTCTCAGAACTTGGGAATAACCTTTTTCTATCAATCAAGCTTTGTATTTATTCACACTTCCTTCTACATTCATCTTCTTATTAAACACACATTTGCTACCAATGGGTTTCCTTCCAGCCAGAAACTCCACCAAATCCCAAGCCTCATTTTTTTGAAAAGATGCCATTTCATCAAACATGGCCTCTTTCCATAGTCTTCCATCCTCTGAATCTACTGCTTTACACACGATTATGGGATCATCATCATTAATAGATAAAAAAAAATTTGAACAGAAAGCAGATGGACTATAGCTTTCTGGCTGCCTTCTTTCTTGAACTGATTCTCTCAAGGACTGAGTTTGTGGCTCTTCATCTTTTGATTCCTCTTCTATTGTAGAGTCTGATTCTTCCTCCTTTAGCTAAAACTCTATCTTCTCAAGTTCCTTCGGTAGGAATTCATGTTTAATGACACCTTTCACCTTTCTAAAGGCCACATCTCGGCTATACACAACCTTCCTTGTTTCTGGGTTCCAACGCTTATAACCTTTTAAACCATCCTTATACCTAATAAAGATGCACCTTTTAGATTTACTATCCAACTTTGTTCTTTTTTTCTTTGGAACATGTACATATGCATCACATACAAATACCCTTAGATGCAAAAGAGAAGGTTTCTTACCAGTCCATACATCTTGTGGAGTCTTATCATCTAATGCTAATGAAGGTGATCTGTTGACCAGGTAACATGCAGTCTCCACCACCTGTACCAAAAATTCTTGTCCTAATCCGACACCACTGAGCATTCTTCTTCCCCTTTCCATCAATGTCTTGTTTATTCTTTCTACAACTCCATTTTGCTCAGGTGTGTATGTAGTAGTATTTTGTCATGCTATACCACACTTCTTATAGAACTCTTCAAATTCCTTCTTGCAAAGATCTCCACTATTTTTTGTCCTTAGCAACCTTAGCTTCTTCTTTGTCTAATTTTCCACTAGAGCCAAAATTTCTTTAAACCTGTCAAAGAATTCAGATTTCTTCCTGAGGAAATATACTCATGTATTCTTTGAGAAGTCATCTATAAGTGATACATAGTACACAAAATTTCCCATTGATGGAACCGCCATAGGTCCAAACCATCATTGTGCACAAGCTCTAATATTTGTTTCATCCTCTTATCACTAGAGGGGAAACTCAGCCGATTTTTCTTCCCATATACACAATTTTCATAGAAATCAAATTGAGAGAGCTATTAGACATACCTTCTACCATACCATGAATTATTCAAAGGACTTTCACTTCAATATGTCCAAATCTTTGGTGCCATAACATGGTCTTTTCTCTAGAGACAACTGGATTTTCTACTCCACTTTCAGGAACCACATAAATGTTGCACCCAAAAATAATAGTGCTATCTTGAAGCTGCTACATATTTCGAATCCGAGCTGCCTACATCAATACAAGTTCTCCCCAAAACATCTCGCAGGTATCTTTCTCGAACACTTTTTTTACACCTAGATCATCTAGCTTTCTTACAGAAATAATATTTCTAACTAATGCAAGAATATACAGAACACCGAGAAGTGTTCTAATTCTTCCACCTTGGAACTTCAACTATGATTTTTATGTGACTAATAATTCTACTCTTCCTTTCATCTCCTAAGAAGACATCACCACTATCATATTTCTCATACTCATAGAACCACTCTCTATGGGGAGTGAAGTGAAAAGATGCACTAGGGTCAATCAACCATGCCTCATGATCTACATGTGTACTTGAAGAAGAAGCCAAGTACACATCCCTTCCTTTGTACAAGGTGGTTTTCACCTATACAGATGTAACACCATCAGATCCCTTTCCTTTCTCAGGAGCTTTAGATTTACAATCCATGTTGAAGTTCCCTTCCTTTCCACATTTCCAACACACCTTTATAGGTTTTCCTTGAGATTTACATCTCCCTCTAGACTTAGATGTTCCACTCGAGGACATATTTTTGTTTATGTTCTGGGTCCGTCCTCATATAGACAAGGCACCACCATTCTGGCCCTCCATATTTTTTTGTCTCATCCCCTCTGATAACAAGGATGAGACAATTTCATCAAAATTCAAGGTAGTTGCATTGCTACCTATTGCAACAAAAAGACTATCCCATGAATCTGGTAGAGAACACAACAAATTTATGCACTTATCTTTATCTATAAGTTTGATATTAGTAGATAATAACTAGATTACCACAGTATTAAATGTGTTAAGATGCTCTGTCACCGAGTCTCCATCTTTCATCCTCAGGTTATACATCTTTTTCCGTAGGAACAATTTATTCACTAGAGACTTAGATTGGTACAAATTCCATAACTTGTCCCACAAAACCTTCACTGAAGCTTCCCCTAATATATTTAGCAATATTGAATCTAAGACACAAAATCATATTGTGCTCTTTTCCTTTTGATCCAACTTCGCTCTATCTTTAGCTGACATTGTTGTTGGTTTAGTACCCAGATCTACCATGATCCACTAATCATTATCCACTTGTAGATCCTCCATCTTGAGTTTCCACAACTCAAAAATCTGACCATTAAATTTCTCAATCTCTATCTTTCCATTGCTCACCATATTCTTTCTCCACAAGAATCGATCTCACAAATATCCCACTGAACAGGGTCTACCACAGGCTCCAGAAAAAAACCCTTAGTAGCAAAGGTGTCCCCTTGAAGCTAAAACATATATGATACCAAATGTAGGTTTTAAACCCATACATAAATCACCTGCATATGAATTCTAAAAATAGAAAATAAACAATGGTGAGAGCATAACACATAAAACATATATACACAAAGATTTCCCTTGTATCCCAAAACTGAGACTTGTAGACTGATATTTCATTATGTTCCTTTCGATGTTACAATACATGTTGAAGCATCCATAAATCCCAATCCATTAACCATGTATTGGAACATAATCGTAGTACGCTTGACTTGATCTAGAAAATACCATGGATAGAAAACTAGCATGCCCAAAACCATGTGCGAAATCCATGCAAAAAAACCATAGGTAGGTCCACATGATATTTTTTTGGTTGTTTATATTTTTCTGTTGCCCTTCTCTACTTGATTGAATCATCCTAAAAACACTGCAACATGAAGGCCGAGTGTAGGCATGAGTTTTTTCAGAATAAACATGGAGACCATGGTTCGACACAAGGCTTTCCTAATGCAAGGATCATATTTTCCATTGCAACATCATTGACTGAAAGGGTTTAACCAAGACAAGGGAGAAGGATGGAGAGTTAGCCAAATGTTGCAGTGTTACAAAGCCCTTCTCTATTTTTACACATTTTATTTTGAGCAAAAAGAGCATCTTCATGCAAGGTCATAGAAATAAAGGAAAAGACAACAAACAACAAGGAAACAAAACCATAAGAAAAAAATGGAATGAGGCTAACAAAAAAGATAATGATAAAACACGTGACAACAATAGGAAATGAATGCAGGATGGATGTGTAAGTAAAATAATATGCAACTAGACATACTCGTAAAATAATCATCTAGAAGGTCGGGGTCACATATAATGAAATTTCTAATGAAGCTTGTTGGGTGCTAGAATTACAATTTAATGGAACCCCTTCAATTCTTAATTGTTTAATCTAGGGTATGAAAGGTTCGAGGCATAGCAGAGGAAATGCCAAATATTCTAGGCTTAAATATCATAAATCCTACTTCCAATCCACTGAATAAATTGTGTAGAATCAACAAAAAAATAAATCACAAAGAAAAACTTTCAACAAAATGAAACCATGCCACTTTGGGTAGTGGATTCATTCAAAAAAAATACTCACCAAAGAATTTGATAGAAAAATAAACCATGCCTCACAGTCACACTTAAGAAGACACCAAAGAACATAATTATGTCCTTGTGGTCGAATTCCAATGCTTCGAAAACATAAAGGAATTATATTCTATTGTATTCTTAAGTTTTGTTCCTATACCAAAAACATATCATTCTTGTACTAGAACAATTTCACTCCTGTATTGAAATGAATTCATTCGTGCACCATAATACTCTGTTACTGTACCGGAATGCTATGTGCCTATACTAGAATTCTTTGTTCCATTACTGGAATGCTCTGTTCTTATACTTAGAATGTTCTTTTCCTATACTAGGACAGATTCATATTCAACAATCCTTCATTCATAAATCGATGTGCTATAACTAGTAAAAAATAAATTAACAAATGTAGAGAGAAAGCCTTAACTTGAGCATTAGTGAAAAGAATCCCAAATCAAATGCAAACTTTCAGTAAAAATGAAAACTGCAAATATTTAAGGAAATTCTCACAATTACAAAAATGACAAACTCTTGCGTTGTAATAGAAAATCATTATTTTAAAAGATCAAGCTCAAACCCTTTTTGAATCTCTTTCACAATGCAACATATGCTATGCATAAGAATGAATTTGGTATAATCATAGCAAGCCTTTAAATTTGGAAAAAATTAACATTAGTGGTTCCTGTACTTAATAGTGATTGATTCGCAGTCATTCAAAGGATATCGTTATAGCTTAAGTTTATACGCAGAGAAAACATCACACAGTTACAACTTCGTATTTCAACCAGAGCACATTCACCATAAAAGGAAATAAACCTTAAAACAAATCTTAAAACATTAGAACCTATAACCATGACTATCTTCCAGAAATGATTCAAGAAAATGCTCTCACAAAAAAATACATATCAATGTGATGCTTTGGGAAAAGAATTGAAGTACTTGAAGTGAAATAAAATCCACTCAACGCACACAAGAACTCCTCAGGTTTGAGATCATGCATAAAGGAAATACACAAACAATAATTCATCAAACCTGCATTCTCAAGCTTAAAGAAATCACTCTTCTTAAAAAAACATTTTTGTATCTAGGCACACCATGAGAAAGTGGGGAGAACGAGTTGGGTTGGATGAGAACTAGCAAACCAACTCATTTCCATTTTATGCAAAATCTGAACTCAAATGAATGAGGGTATCATTACGAATATCAATAACAAGAACAATGAATAAATGAAATCAGCATTATCTCCTTCTTTATTCAAATATATCTACAAATATACATGATAAAACCATAGACCTATCCCTAAAAGTTTAGGGCAATACAGTATCTCAAAATTACAACAAAATAATACCAAAATTTCTTCACAGTATCACTAACAAAACCTATCTCGTAACCCTAATTTGTACATGAGTATTCAGTTCTAGCCTGCAATGGATGTTTGTTTAGTCAATTTAGTGTGATCTAAATTTCTATTTATAATGTCAACCCGGGGTTCGTAAATTGACGAAGTGAGGTGTACTATATGTACTTAGATAACCATTTCCTTAGGCTTTTGTCGTTTTAAACTTTTTAGTTTGTTTTTGGATTTTATTTTTCTTTAATGTGTGATTATGAAAGTGAAGTGTGAGGTGTGTGGAGTGTAAATGGTGATGATTTCTAAGCTTGAAAAATGCTCAAAAGAAAGATTTACAGTAACTGAAATGAAATCAATTCTTAAGAGAAAACAAAATGCATCAAAAAGCGAACTAATGGCAATGGGCCAGTATCCTTGCTGCTGAAAATGAAAAGAAAGCAAAAACTTGGAAAACAACTCAAACTTAAAGCAAAGCAGCTAATTCACATTACTTTAACTTTTAAGATCCTTTTCCCTTTGGCTCAGTCTACCTGTTGGGAAGTAATCATAAACAAGTTAAGTAACATGATATTTAACTGTTCAAGAAAGTAAATTGCATAAAAGAAACTAATCACACTACTTGAATTCTTCAAATCCTTTACCCCTAAGCTCAATCTACCTTGGGGAAGTAATCATGAACATACCAAGTAATATGATAACTAAATGTAAATTGCAAAAAAAAGAAATTAGTCACACTACTTAAATTCTCTTAGTCCTTTACCATTCAACTCAATCTACTTTATGGAAAGCAACCATGAGTAAGCAATATGACAAATAAATCACACTACAGTTAGTAATATTCTGATCTCCTGCTGATGTAGCCATTTGACCACAGAAAGAAATCATAAATTGTTAAGCAGTATGATATCTAAGAAAAAGAAATAAACAAATAACAACTTGAAAAGGACAATGCTGAATGTAAACTTCAGAAAATAAAGGTTAGCAGGAAGGACAAGATGATCTCATATGCCAAAAGTTATTAAAAAAAATGAAGAATTGCCCGGGCTGCCTAAGAGAACCTGCAAAAGGAACTGATCAGTTTACAGCTTTAAGAAAACAAAAGTAAAGATATGAACAGCAGAAACATAAAACATATTATGTACAGACTAATGATAAAACAAAAGCATAATGAAACTAAACAAACACTTTACAAGGCTTCAGCGTGCAGGGGCCCTCTGCCACTATTGGGGTGATAAGATAACCAGCAGCGCGGAAATTACATAAACAATTCAGAGTTTACATGTATCAAAAGTCTCTCTACAGCGTTCAACAACGCATTATTTATAATGCAAAATACTACAACTAACTAAACAACTACTGTGCTATTCACTGCGTTTCCATAGACATGTAGATCTCTCCAGCCGAGATCTAGTGTAACTGTCGTTATGCTTCTTAAATCTTCGGAGTGGTTGGTTGTTAGATTCACTGTTCAAGAACGATCTCCAGGTGCGCTGGTTCCTTCGTGAGCTGAGAACTAGGCCACGTATCATTCACGTGCCCAAAACAGTGACATACCACCGCTAAACTCTTTGGTTGGCCTCGTCTTTGACTTTGGTTGACCGCGGCCTCTAATGGATGATTTGGCTGATTCGAAGGGACACGATCCATGTACATGCCATCTGGATCTTTCCCATGTAGCTCGTTCCTTTAGAGGACACCTGGAGCACATCTTTTAACAAAATAGCTGCGGAATCCTGTGCTGGCTGCGCTGGCTGTGGAAACTAACAAGTTTCCGCAGCTGCATGAACAAAAAACTAAACCAAACAATAGACACCAGTATAGTCAAAAAACCATATAAACAGTCCATTTTAGACTATAATGCAATGATTTAACCACTGGATGAGTGAAGTGAGTGGAGAATGAGGGTTAAGAGGGTGTGTAGGAAGGTACAAGGTTGAGGCTCAACAATGACTTAAGAGGAAAATGCAGCAAGCAATGACTGACCTCCATCTTTAGCATATTCATAATGCTTGAAGCTTGATATAGGAAGTGTAACAAATCCCTAGTGATAGGTGGGCGCCATTCAATTAACAGCTATGATATTTTTGGAGGAAATCTATAGTGAATCAGTCGGTTGTCCATCTAGTGGAGGAACTACAGTGGGTACAAGAATATCAGATCCTGCACCAACCAACTTCAACTTTGATTAATGACAATTATTCATCACGCCTTAATGAAATGTAAAATTGATAAATTACAAGAAAATACAAGCCTATTCATGTTGTTTTAATAATTAATAAACATATGTAATCCATATCCAAGAAAATCATAAAAAGGATCCAAGAACCATGTGTAAAAGGCTTAATTCAATTGTAAAACAGGGGTTAAGGTAGCATGATTCTGGGTAAAGGTAGGGTTAAAAGAAGACAATTATGGAAACCAATATCCACCCAACCTCAGTCCATTTTATGTACTCACACAACCACTAACCTCTGCAAGAAAACAAAATTGAAAACTTCCTTCACTTCTAAATCTAGATATTGATTTCTGATCCTTTTGCTTTCACTTTCTTAATAGAGGCTTTCCTCAGGCGCTTGACCAATTTCCTCATACGGGATTTCAAATGAGCTACATGGAATTTCCATTTCTTGATGTGACTTTTCCATTCAAAAATTTCCTCCATCAATTCTCCATTCCTTCCTTTTAATGCAATATTTGTTTCTATTATGTATGTATTTAAAACTTCTAGTTCATATATCTAGTTCTTCAACTCCTGAATTTGACTTATTCGCTCACTAGAGACAAAATCTGTCTCTTCATCATCTTCTTGCATTGTTGCATTTTTTACCACTGATTCATAAGGAACATCACCATTTTCTCTTTTCTTCTCCAGCTCCTACGTTTCAAGACTCAAAGTGACATTATCTTCATATTTGTCTACTGTTTTCTCTTTTCTCACCTCTTGCCTTACTTCCTATTAGTGAGTCACCTTTTTCTTCTTAGATTTCTTCATTAGAGATGACATAGGAATATCATCCTCTTCTTCAATATAACCTAGACTAAAAATCAAAGCACCCATAGCTGTCACATCTGCTAACATTGAAAGATTATTCTGCACTGTTAAATTCTCTGCAAGAGTCTCCATAGGAGGGTTTTCTGGAGAGGCACACCCCTTAGACTATTCAATTATCTCAACTATGGTAGCTATCATAAATGGATCTTTACTCAAAGAATCTTGGTGTCTATTCAACGATCATTGTGTGATCCTACAAAAAGGTCTTGACTTTTTGACATTAATTTGTGTTAGTGTTAGTGTTTCACACTGCCATCAGTGATCAAAATATGCTCTTTTTCATTTCATAGTAGGAGTCCCATACTGATGAGTTTTCATTCCATTAGGTCATGGATTCACTGATGGTAGGGTTTCCTTCAATTTTCCCTCATGATCTGTACTTGTTGATCCCATTCCATATATTTTAGTCATGGCTCATGTTCCCTTTGCAATTCATTTCATTAGGTCTTAGGGTTTGGTCCCATTAGGTTTTAGAGTCCCACCATGGTCAAATATAGTTATTACATGCCAATAATGATCAACAAGGACATGAGCCAGCCAATAATTATTGGTAAAGTCATAATTTATCATTTTGAAAGCCAAAGGTAGGTCTCACCTCAAAACTTGTTTTTAGGTGAAAACAAAGTATTTTTTTTTTATCTTCATTTATTACGTAATTTTATGTTTCCATATGTAATATTGGTTCCCAGATGCTCCTAAGCATCTAATGATGTTTCCAAGCACCTGCCACTACAAAAATCAAGTCATCATGAGCACCAATTCACCTGCAAAAGCAAAGGAGAAACAAGCAATAAAACTCTAAATTCCTCTCCCACTGAGCTAGGGTTGGCTATGAGAGAAAATATATCTAGGTAGAGGGGGCATAAGGGATATCAAAAGGTGTGAGTCCATTTGATATCATCAAACATCAGGTCTCCATCATTTTTCGAGAAGTCATTCCAAGGAATAAGCCATTGACCACATAAGGGACAATTTTTCTTCAAACTGTGTTTCTGAGCAAGGAAAGATGAATTTGACAAAAGCCAGAGAGGTTTTAGCCCATCATTGAGCCAAGAAGAAAAACATCTTTAAGTTTTTACACAGGTTTCATGGTTTGGGATAAATGTCGAAAACATCATTTGCCTCAAGAGGGTTAATGCACCTCTATAGTGACCTGGGTAAAATCAATTTTTATCCTAGATGAAATGACCAAATGACTTGCTTTATGAGTCAACTGATAACTAGATGCAAATATATTTCCAATGAGCTATCATGAAATTTATTTGGAGTTGAGAAAGACCTTCAAAAGTTGACTGCAATAGCACTATGAATTTTGGCAACCTCATTCTGCACATTTTGACCAGTCTTGGGATATTGAGCTTTTGATAGGGAAACTGAACTCCAAATTAAAAAATTCAAGATTTTCTAGAAATTAGACTCAACATGATTTCCAATGAGCTATCACACACCCAATGTGGACATTAGGAAGGTAGTCAAAAGTCATCCTGATGTGGCACTACGCTCCTAGGAAGTGGTGCCACGCTCCTAGCATAGCATTGCGCTCCTAGCCTGGCGCTACGCTCCTAGAAAAATTTCACAGTGTAAATTATAACTGGAACTGTACTTACCGACTAGCGCTACACTCCTGGGTGGTGGCATTGTGGTTAGGCTAGCCAAGCAAGAAAATGCTCCTAGCTTTCGATTTGTGTCGAATTGCCTCCTCTTCACTACTTGGCAAGTAAGTATCATTTCCTCCCTTGTTTTTTAGTTTGCATTTGTGAAGAATTTCATGGTTTTCACTCTAAAATATGAAGCCCTAATCTCCACTACAAAACCCTAGTTCCCACTATAAACCCTAGTTCTTTTATTCTCCCTATCACTCACCTTATAAACTAAATCCTTAATCCCCATCACTATTATCACCTTCTACCATCCATTTATTACTCTCTAAATCCTCTCCCTCTCATGTTTTTCCCATAGCTTCACTCACATCCATTCCTCCATATCCATTGCACATAACACCCATCCCATACATTGTCAAAACTACAAACTAGGAGAGTCAGCTAAATCATGGACAAAGGAAGTAATTTTGAGCATCATGATGAGCTCGAGCAGCATGACATTGAGATCTTTGATATAGAGGCTCAAGAGAGGGAAAATGTCAAAAATGTCATTATTCAGGAGAAAGAAGCCCAAATACAATATTGGATGGACTACTTAGAGAGAGCCAAATTTTTCATCACTTACCTTGGAGCAAGAAAACAAACAACTAAGTCATAAACAAGTCCTCATGGAATGATCGGGAAGCTAAAAGCTAGGTTAATGAGAGCTTTAGAGGGAAAGAAAGAGAAATATAGGTTGAAGATGTTGGCTTAAACCTCCCTGGCCAACCAAGTACTTGATGGTGGTGCTCCATGCCAAATTTGGGCAAATTTTGACGAGTTTTCATTTTTGAAATTTTGAAATTTTTAACACAGAAAAATTGCCCAGAAGCACAGCGCCACCTGCATTGCACTTTTCCCTGAGGCATCCATTGGAGGAAAGGATGAAATTTTTGGATTTAGAATGATGAAGACATGCACCCTACAAATTTTTAGAAGTTTTGGAGCAGATCTGGTTCACCAAAAGGTCCAAAAACTACCAAAAAATGACCTTTCTGCCTCTTTTTGGACACACAAAAGCAGTCTTGGGAGATTCAAGTTTTGAGGGGCCAAATGACCTCCAAATTCAAATCTTCTAGGTCTTCCAAAACCTAGACTTGAATATTTTTCTAATGAGCTATCATGGGATCAATTTGGCTAAGGGGGAGGCCTCCAAAGGTTGGTGGAACGTGGCGCTGTGCTTAGGACAATTGCTGCTACGCTTATGGATGTTTTGCTCAGAAAACAAAAATTTACCTATTTTGACTGTAAATTGAATTTCTCTCTTCTCATGGATGATTTCACTCATGAAATTGATGACATGACATGTAAATGTAATAGTAAAATAGTGTTATAGGGTAGATTCATTAGTTAGAGATGGTTTTGAGGCAAATGAATCTCTTTCCACCTTTTTGGTGGCAGGTTGTTTGACTGCCTATATTCCATTTCTTACTTGGGAAATGGTTGAAACAACCACTCTTCTCATGGATTCGACCCTTGATGGTAAGGATAAGTGGTTTTTATTTCTATAGCAAGTTTTTTCTTTTTCATTAGTAAGGGTTGGACTCACTTGGATGCTCTGAGCTTGATTATACACCATTGTAAGCAGTTTGGCAAGGAAATTAATAGGAATTGTAGCTATTTATGTGGGATCCCTGTGGTATGGAATTTTAGCATAGTTTCTTCTTTTGTTATTAGTTGTTTACATATTTTATGTATGCCATAATCTATTTCACTTCTTCTAATTGAATTATGTTAGGATAGATAGGTAGAATCCATTGTTTTTAGTGCTCTACCTTAGGAAATCATTCAATATTCTATGTTTTCTATTGTTTGAGAAGGATCCATGATTACCATATGCCCTCCTCAGATCCTCATCAGTTTTAGACACCTCACCTCACTTAATTACAAGTGTTAAAGCCTATACCTACCTTTCTCCATAGAACAACTTGCATTTTGACCTAATTTCCCAGACCTAAACTGCCCAGCTCCATCTGGTCCACCAAACACCAAAAAATTCAATCAAAACCTTTCGAGCTACTATACCTAGCCTAAAATCCCTATCTGATCCAGTCACCTTGACTGAGATCCTAAAGGAGAGAGCCCTCTCCCGACCTTTTAGGGCTAGCTACGAGGTTAAGTGGTTTGTTGTTACCTTGGAAGCTTGCTTTCTTCAACCTGAGGCAAATCCAGGTGATAACATAGTGGAGACCATACTAGGGAATGTAGTGTTGTGTTCCTTAGTAAAATGTATCAAGTTTAGATCTGATTGTTGATGGTGGACAACGATCAGACACTGGAAGGCTTATCATTCACCTGGCAACACCAAATTAGTTTTGAGATCAGATCTAAGGACTGCACCGAAGGATGAACTTGACCAGCAAAAACATGAAAGGACAATATGGAAAGATCAGGTATTCAAGTTGGAATTTCATCTAAGATATTATGTTCTTTTTTATAAATTATTCGTTCTCTTTTCCCGAGAATGTTATGAAGGATTTACAAAGTATATTGTATTTGAGAAAAGATACTAGACTTGCATTTGATTCTTTCCCTTTGAAGATTATGAATACAAAATATTCACATGCCTTTGATCTTTATCAAGACCCTTCTTTTGAATCTTATGATGATCGTCCTCAAACTGATGAGCCTAAAGAGACAAATAATGATTCTACACCTTCTGTACATATTCCTATACCTTGTATAATTCCAGATAGATACAAGCCTTTTATTTTACATCCTATATCCCATGCTTTCCTTAAAAATCATTACCTATATCTACCAAAATTTGATGGTGAATGTGACAACATCACTACCGAGAGACATGTATAAAATTTTGAGTCTTTTCTTGACCTTTTTGAAGTTGATGAAGAGGATGTTAGTATTAGGCTTTTTTCTCTTTATTTACAAGGAAAAGTCAAGATTTGGTTCAAAACCCTGCCTAAGGCAAGCATCTCAGATTTCCAGCAGTTCGTTAAACTTTTCGTTGACAAGTGGGTGGTAAGACAGAACCCTTTCTTGATTCTAGAAGAGTATAACCAGCTGAAAAGATAGTCAGGTGTTATAGACATATTTGGGCACTACAACCTGAATCTCATATGTCAATAAACCAAG
>APFE030230834.1:53980-66315 GCA_000404065.3 Pinus taeda
GGAGCTTGAAGTTAAGCCATCTATCCTTCAAACTACTTTTTCTATGCAACTGCAAAGTAGATCAACACTGCTTCAGTCAATCTCCAGGTTAGTTTTATGAACTAAACATCTAACTTGCAAACATCCTAAGTGCCATGGTGGTAGCTCAAGTAACCTCATTCGATCACCCTCTATGCTTTGTGTTCACTGCCTATCATTAGCTCAGCCTAAATCCTTGAGCTGAGCTGCAAACTGTGAGCAAAAGCCAAGCTGAGTCTCATCCCTAGTCCATCGCACTATCTCTCATTGGCAATCTAGATGCATCGCACCTCCTGAGTGTTGTAGGTGAGATGCATCCCTATTTCCCTATGTTACAGGTGTGATGATTAGATGAGACTGTTTTTGCTTCAAGATTTTAGTTTTTTTTTATTGTCTTCAACTTTATTTAGTAATTTTGTTGTCTATGATTAGTATGTCACTGTTGAAACTCCCTTCCTTTGCATTATCCAGCCTCCATTATTTAGAGAATTGTGAATGTTTTTGTGTATTTTTATTCATTTACAGTTCTCCTTTGCAACCAGTAGTTTAATCGAACTGTCGTCTTTTGATTTGAAAGTGTCGCAAGTGTCGTTTTCAGTCAAAGAAAAGAGTATTCCCCTTTTTGATAGTCGATTACACTTTTTCCATTGTATTTGATATGAATAAATAGTATTTCAAGTGTCGAAAGCAGTTTTCAATTGGAAATCGCAAAGTGTTGTCTTAGTCTTCCTTTCATTTTTTGAAAAGAAAATTGTTAGTACTGTCGTTTTGAAAGAAAATAGTTATGATCTGTACTTAGCATTCTTTTTGTCATTCACACAATAAGAAAGCAAAAAAAAAAATACATGCATGTGCATTTTCATTTAGACTGCATGCAGAAGTTGATTTAGGACAGTGAATCTTAGTGTGTGCTCTCTGCTCTATGTTGAAAGAATTTCACTTCTCTTTCCTTAGTACCTAGGATTTTCATTGCAAAAAGAAAGTAAATAATTGTTTATCATCTTAGATTTCATATTTAGGAATTGTATATCTACATCATGCGGTGAACCTTAAAGGAAAACTTCCTAAGAAAGATTAACTGTAAAATAAATTTCAATGAACATAAAAACGCTTTGGAACCTAACACACAACATCTAGAAGTCTAGTCTAGAGACATATTCCAGCATCGTAAAGCCTGGTAACTATTATTTTCATCATAGGTTGGGTGATTCCTCCTCCTTGATATGACAAGTGCCAGTATGGACTTGTGCTCCCACGTACCATCGAGTATATATTGGGAGACCACAATAGGTTATATCCTTTATCCTTAGGAAGCCGTGTCTATCGCCCTACAATCACAATGCAATGAACATAGTGTTCGAGAAGATTGACTGCCGTACCTTAAAAAGTATTCTATAGTTTTTCATTTGGTTTGGTAATCCCTCTGTCTAGATTTCCAGAGTAGTCACTTTTGTTCCTTTTTAGACTCCTTAAAATAAAAGGTCCACCTAAGCACTTGTCACTTTAGGCTCATTAAAAATCGAAGGCAACTAGAGTCATCTTTGGCTTTTTCTCGACTCTTAAAAGTTGAAAAAGCAAGTTGCATCAAAGCATCATAAAATTTGTTTTAATTGGAATAACATCACTGTTCCCTCGTTGGTCTTAGGTTGAGAAAATGGAGTCCACCAATCAAGGATTTCCCCTTGGGGGAATCCTAGTCCCTTCTCCTCTTGGGGAGATGTTGGTGCACGTCATGTGGCCATATTGTCCCTTCCAGGATTGACAATTGACCTGCCGGTATGGCTTCTCGCGACCTCTATCATTCAAAACACTGTGATTCCTGAGTAATCAAATCAGCGACCAGATGATACTAGAGTTACCCCCCAGCCTTCTACTTCATTTGTTTCTCCCTCTCCTTCTTCCCCTTCACTTGGTGAAGCTAGTAAAACTAAAAACCAAGTAACTAAGAAGAAGAAGAAAGGGAAGGAGAAGAAGAAGAAGAAGCCAACAGCAAAAGGGGGCAGCCATGCATTGTCTAGCGAAAATCCACACACTGCACCATCCAAACCTAAATCTCCATGTTTCATTTGCAAAGGAGACCACTATCATCGAGATTGTCCTTACATCCCGTGGATCTTAAGGGATTGGTCTCCCTGCTTGCATAATCCAGTGCCCTCAACCTCTGACGATCACATTGAAAGTACACCGTCAACTAGTGAAAATAAAGTCAATGGACAAAAAGGAAGATCTAAAATTCCTTGTAGACTATGTGAAGGTGATTATGCAATCCACCATTGTCCCTTCCTAGATGAAGTTAAAAGAGTCTTGGATAACTGTCCTGCCTCACTGCTACGGCTTCCTCCTGGATACAAGAAACTCTTTCTGAGTCCATCGCGAGTTGAAAATTTGACTGACACACCTTTGTTGTTGGTTGAAGCACCTATCATTGAAGATAAACCCTCTGAGTCGACACTGGACCAAAGTCAACAGGTCGAGATGGCAGTCGACCTAATCTTCTCTTCATAGGGTCCACCTTCAGATGATATAGTCACCAAAGAGAATGAGAACGACACCATTCAAATTCTTTTCGTCAACACAGAATCCAATGAACATGGGGGAAATATACCCATTCCTTTACCGTAGGAAGGAAGTTCGTCAGAGAATTACCCAGCTGTTTATTGGGTCCCTCCTCCAAGCATTCTAGTTGTTTCCTTTGATTGGAATGTACTAGGCAGACCCCGTCTACCATCTAATGTGCCATTCTGAATCATAGTACAAGATTACAAAATGATCATGGTTGGCAGTATCATAGATGAAGGGGCTTCTCTGAGTATCCTTTCCTCAACTGCTTGGAAAACGCTTGATTCGCCATCACTTCTACCCGAGATTCAAAATTTGACAGGCTTCAACAAAGGAACCAATCGACAGTTAAGGATCCGTCCAAGTTCACCTATAATTTTGAGAAGGAAAAACCATTTATCTGAACATGATGGTAGTCCAAGGGCCATTAGATTACAATCTACTCCTTGGGCGTGACTACATTTATAGCATGGGAGCTATTGTTTCCTCACTCTTTTGAGTGATGTGTTTCCCGCATGAAGACAGAGTGGTCCAGCTCGTAGACCAGCTTTCATTCCCTGGTTCAAACATAGCTAATAGTCAAGTGCCATCCCTAACTGGTATTTTTGCATAAGGAATCTCTCATCAATCTCCAGTCAATCCAAAACATCACTTGTTCCTCAAAAAATGAGTCTCCTTTAAGCTCTTTTCATCTGACTTGTAAAATATGAAAAGATTGTCGAGTAATTGGCCTATCCAGCTTGTTAAAGTGACTGGAAGTACCATCCCTCCTCTAGATTTTAATCTTTTTGGACGTGAGGGATCATTACACAAAAATATCGATTGCTTGTCTTGTTCGGCTCGTTAAAACTATCGAAAAGTCTTCCCTTTCATATTATTTTATACTTTTTTGGATTTAAGGGATTATACTATGAAAAATGGTTACTGGAGTTTCCTTTCTGTCTCTTTCTAGACTCTCTAAAATTGAAAGGGACTGAGTTATCTTTGTCATTAAACTCGTTAAAACAATAGGGACAAACTTGTCCATGTAGACAAGAGCGCATTTCACTGTTGCTAGGCTCATTAAAACATAGCGACGGGTTTGCCTGAAGGGCAAATTATAGAACAAGCATATGTTATCCTCCTCAAGCTTGACAACAATAAAGAGGTACTGGTCAACAATGACTGGGGAAAATTTGGGAAGAAATCTTGAAGAAACTTTATTGGTAGCAAGTGCTCTTGAACATGACACTTTCACTCCATCACCATGATTGAGTCAGGTTGGGTTATTCTATTCACTGGTCATATCACCATTGGTCCTCCGTACCATCCATTCTTTGGGTTAATGCTACCAATCCATTTCAGTGTCACTAATATGTTCAAGAGAAGTCGCTAAGAGAATTCATCAACCTAGCTTATGTCTCATCCATTGCAATACCTTCACGCTTCATTCTTTCATGACCACCACCCTGAACCTTGAATCATCAAATCATTTTCACCTCCACAAAATCATTTGCTCCGTTTAGTGTCGTAGATGTGGGATTCATTAAGGCCCTCCTACGAAAAGTCACTTACTATCGACATCAGTTCATTATCTAAGAAGTTGACTTAGAAACAACCCTTTCAGTACTTTGAAGCTTGCATTCTTCAATGGCAAGTTTCTCACTTCCGGCAATAGGTTTACGTCAATGGCCTTCAACCTGAAGATTTTGTGTGGTGATTGACATCGACTCATGTATTCATACCATGTGAATTGTACTGCTATACCTTGAGGGTCATTATAATTATTGGTGATTCCTCTCATGCCTGATAACAGCTTACATCATTGGCTGGTAATTAGGTGATGTCTTTCCATGTTCGACATCAAAACATCCTTTCACATGGATCAACTTGTACTTCAGGCGAAGATTGAATGAGTTTGAAGACCCTGGATCTAGTTTCATCCATTCGGGCTGTGATATATTTAGGAAAAATAAAGACATCAAATGTACATCATAGCTGCACAGATAATCATCCAAGCTAAGGGATGATGGCTCTACCAGAATCATCAGTCTGCCACATAGATAGTTTTCTGTCGTATGTACATGAAAATGAATTTATAAAGCGAGCATGGGAATGCCTGCCTCAGCTAGATCATCAAAATATTATGAAGATAATGTATTGTATTGTATCTTATTACAGGTCACCTTCCAGTTTGAAAAACCTTGGATCCTAATGATAAAGCACTTCACCCGACATCAAAAGATTTATGACCTCATGCTTTAGGGGGCAACTGTTATAGACATATTTGGGAACTGCAACCCCAATCTCATTTGTCCATAAACCAAGGGCTTATAAGCCCCTAAAAGTGTTGTTTCATACCCTAAAGGAACCAGGTCAGCTAATTACATCATCTCCCAGAATTTCTCCCTGAAAAACTACTCAGAACTGGTCAAACTTGACCATCTCACTTGCTCCATGGTCAAAGTGCAATGCATCTCACGTATTTCACATAGGGGGTGCAATGCATATTGAAAAACCCTTCTATAGGGTGCGATGGGTGAGAGTAGACAAATGGCAGAGGCAGTTTGCTAGGTGGAAACCCAGAGAATCTTCTAGAAACTGCTCAGATGACACTTGCCTCTTTGAATTTGCCCAGGGATGAGTAAGAGATCATGAAATATCCAAGTGGAACCAAGAACTATCAGAGAAATGACACTAATCAAAATCCCAGAAGCTGACTCACCCACCTGCAAATATCTATATATGGATTCCTCATCCTAGATATCCAAAGGCTGGAATTTTGTATCTTGTAAGGAAGTGTTGTTGGTTTCTTTGTGGAACATCATAGTATTCAGTGATCTAGATTTTCATAAGGTGAAGAGGGCTTTCATGCTAGGAGGATGGTGTTGGGTCAGACCAATGGGTTGTAATCCTCTCTTCAACTACTTCTATCAATAAAGCTATTTGAGTTTTCCTCCATATTCTTGTATATCTCTGAATCTTGTATTGATATATGCATTTGCATGGTTAATATATATCTGATCCTATATTGTTTATGGTTATAGATCTCTATGCTTTGATGGTATTATGCTGCTCTAACTCTACAAGTGTTCTTTGAAGCAGGACAAGTAAGGAAGAAGTGGCAAAGCTGTGTCAAAGGAGGGAGGAAACAAGCAAGGAGCCAAGTGAAACACTGAGGTTGGTACTCTTTGCTTCTATCTCATCTATTTATCATAAAGGAAAACACAAGTAACTATAGTTTTTTTGTTTCTAAGATAGCTACCCATCTTAGTGGGACTAGCAGCTATGAATGGACACTAGTTTTCCCAATAACACCGGGAGAGTTAGTACAACAGTTTTCTACCAAATTTAACCAAGTTTATTATTAGATGCCTATTACTATAAGACCTCCCCCTGGATCCGCTCTCTCACACTACCTGGATGCCTTTGATCCAGAAATGGAGGTTCAACTGAGAGAAAGGAACCTTGCAACACTTGAAGTGATGCAAAACAGTGCAGTAGATGTAGAGGCTAATCTGCTGATCAGAAGGGAAAAGTTGAAGGAAGAAGAGGTGAAGAGCATAGATCAAGAGGAATCGACATATTTAGAGGTGAAGCTCGACATTTTGGTAGAGTGCAGTGGAAGAGACGATGCAAAATATCACCATAAGGAATGAGTATGATGTTCAAGACCATGGCTCGCTGATTGAAGAAAAACAAGTGGCTGATCCAAAACATTTCCTTTCTTATTCCAGTTGTCCTAGATATGATAATGATTGTTTTATAGATCATCTTGGAGAAGAGAGATCTATTGATATGACATGTATGCTTGATGATGTGTTTTATACTGATGATTTGCCTCAGTTTCATCAGTATGATGATGATTATGTTATCCAAACAGAATCTAGTCTTGCTGATAAATCAGTAGCTGGTTTGTGGAAGGAGGAAGTTCACTTTCAGCTCGTATACATTGATCAACTGTTACATATCAGCTATGGAAGTGAGGAGGAAAGAGAATTGTTTTTTGAAGTAAGTGAAGGATCTTTGCCTTTTTTTTTCTTTGTTTCAGTTCGTCAGAGACAACTTTCATGCAATTAGAAATCAACCATCGATAAGTTTTGATCTGGACCATCTTGAGGGTAATGAAATCTTTGTTCAAGACTTCTCATATCTATATTTGTAGCCCCTGAATGGAATTGGAAGTTAGGTTGTAGATGAAGACTTGGAAGCTGGAACATATGATCAAATGATGCAAGATGATTCATACCATTATGTTTTGAATCATTTCTGTTTTGAAGGGAATTTCGCATAGTACATCATCAAATGAGCAGCCTATAGAAAATCATGCAATCTGATTAGAACCAATAAAAAATGGGTTACATCAGTCTTCTCAAGTTTTTCATGATCCAATAGCTGATGTGTTGGATGATGTCTACAGTCAAAGTCCTTCTCCATTAGCTAACTATGAGCTTGGAGAAAGTATTGATACAAACTTGATCCGACAACTAGTTTCTTTGTCATTTTCAGCAAGAGTCTCGTCAGAAATCTTAGATGAATGTTTGCATTCAAGATATGAGAAGAAGCAAAGTAATCCGTTGGATGAGCTAAGTCCGAGTGCACATGAATTTCAAGATCCTTATGCAGTATTTTTGGAGTCAGATAGAGCATCCATATTATTGAATCTGGGAAAATTTGGATCTGTTTACAAGTTTTCATGGAAGTTGCCTTTCACTAGTTCTCTCATGGTGTTCATAAGCAAGCACTTGCAGAGAATTCAAATAGCAGCTAGAATGCTTACTTGGTTGCATTGGTTGTTTCATTTCACCTTATTAGGTGATGAATGGAACAATTAGAGTAGGTTTTATTGAATAAGCTCCACTTTGAGCATGTTTTCCAGTTTATCAGTTGCGTTTTAGTATCGAGTCAGTTTTAGTTGAGTAAAAGTCAGTCTATGTCACCAAGTCGTCAGTTTTTAGTCTTGCATTTTAGTTTGAGTTTTTGACTCCATGCCCAATGGATAAGGCTACTTGGTCTACAGTGTTCTTGGCACCTCCAAGGAGCTACCATCCCCATTGGAGCCAATGTTAGTGTCAGTGTTCCACACTACCATCAGTGATCAAAATCTGCTCTTTTGCATTTCATAGTAGGAACCCCATATTGATGATTTTGCATTCCATTAGGTCATGGATTCACTGATGGTAGGGTTTACTTCAATTATCCCTCATTATCTGTACTTTCTCATCCTCTTCCATATATTTTAGTCATGGTTCATGTTCCCTTTGCAATTCATTTCATTAGATCTCAGGGTTTGGTCCCATTAGGATTTAGATTCCCACCATGGTCAAATCTAGTTATTGCATGCAAATAATGATTATCAAGGACATGACAAAGCCAATAATGATTGGCAAAGTCATAATTTATCATTTTGAAAGCCGAAGGTAGTTCTCACTTCAAAACTTGTTTTGAGGTGAAAACAGAGTATTTTGTTTTTATCTTAATTTCTTATGTCATTTTATGTTTCCATATGTAATATTGGTTCCTAGCTGCTCTTGAGCATCTAATTATGTTTCCAAGCACATGCCACTGCAAAACTAAAGTCATCATGAGCACCAATTCACCTGCAAAAGCAAAAGAGAAACAAGCACTAAAACTTTAAATTTCTCTCCCACTGAGATAGGGTTGGCTATGAGAATAGAGATATATGAATAGAGGGGGCATAAGGGATATCAGAAGATATGAGGTCATTTCATATCATCAAACATCAGGTCTCCATCATTTGCCGAGAAGTCATTCAAAGGAACAAGCCATTCACCACACATAAGGGACGATTTTTCTTCAAACTATATTTTTGAGTAAGTAAAGATGATTTTGACAAACATGAGAGAGGTTTTTCTCCGTAATTTACCCAAGAAGAAAAACCTCTTTCAATTTTTACACAAGTTTCATGGTTTGGTAGAAATATAAAAAACATCATTTACCTCAGGAGAGTTAATGCACCTCTGGAGTGACCTTGGTAAAATCAATTTTTTATGGAATGACCAAATGAATTTCTTGATGCATCAATTGATAATTAGACACAAATATCTTTCCAATGAGCTATCATGATCTTAATTTGGAGTTGATGAAGACCTTCAAACGTTGACTGCAACAACACTATGCATTTTGGCAGCCTCATTCTACACATTTTGACCAGTCTTCGGAGATTGAGCACTTGACAAAGAAAATGAACTCCAAATTGGAAAATTCAAGATGTTATGGAAAACAAACTCGACATGATTTCCAACAAGCTATCACATGCCCAATTTGGACATGGTGAAGGTAGTCAAAAGTCATCCTAAAGTGGCACTGCTCTCCTAGGAAGTGGCACTGTGCTCCTGGAAAAATTATACAATGTAAATTATCATTGGCGCTGTGCTTACAGAATAACGCTATGCTCCTAGGTGGTGGCACTGTGCTTAGGCCAGCTAAGCCAAAAAATGCTCCTAGCTTCCGATTTGTGCCAAATTTCTTCCTCTTCACTGCTTGGCAAGTAAGTATCATTGCCTCCCTCATTTTTTAGTTTGCATTTGTGAAACATTTCGAGGTTTTCACTCTCAAATATGAAACCCTAATCTCCATTACAAAGCCCTAGTTCCCACTATAAAACCCTAGTTCTTTGATTCTCCATATCACTCATATTATAAACTAAATCCTTAATCCTCATCACTATTATCACCTTCTACCATCCATTCATTACTCCCTAAACCCTCTCCCTCCCATGTTTTACCAATAGCTTCATTCACATCCATTCCTCCATATCCATTGCACATAACACCCATCCCATACATTGTCAAAACTAAAAGCTAGGAGAGTCAGCTAAATAATGGATAGAGGAAGTGATTTTGAGCATGATGATGAGCTCGAGCAGCATGACACTGAGATCATTGATCTAGAGGCTCAAGAGAGGGAAAATGTCAAATATGTCATTATTCAGGAGAAAGAAGCCCAAATACAGTGTTTGATGGATAACTTAGAGAGAGATAAATTTGTCATCACTTACCTTAGAGCAAGAAAACAAACAACTAAGTCATAAACAGGTCCTCACGAAACGATCAAGAAGCTAAAAGCTAGGTTAAGGAGAGCTTTAGAGGGTAATAAAGAGCAAGATAGGTTGAAGATATTGGCTGAAGCCTCCTTGGCCAACCAAAGTACTTAATGATGGTGCTCCATCTCAAATTTGGGCAATTTTTGAGGATTTTTTGCATTTTTTGAAATTTTGAAATTTTAACACAGAAAATTTGCCCAGAAGTGCAGCGCCACCGACGTTGCACTTTTCCCTGTGGCATCCATTGGAGGAAAGTTTGAAATTTTTGGATTTAGAATGATGAGGACATGCACCCTGCAAATTTTCAGAAGTTTTGGAGGAGATCTGGTTCACGAAAAGGTCCAAAAACTACCAAAAACTGACCTTTCTGCCTCTTTCTAGACACACAGAAGTAGTCTTGGGAGATTCAG
The DNA here is from genome assembly GCA_000404065.3 of Pinus taeda. Classification (NCBI taxonomy): domain Eukaryota; kingdom Viridiplantae; phylum Streptophyta; class Pinopsida; order Pinales; family Pinaceae; genus Pinus; species Pinus taeda. The sequence goes on from APFE030230834.1 coordinate 64,013, forward strand.
GTTTCGAGGGGGGAAATGACCTCCACACTTACAAATTCTAGGTGTTCCAGAAACTACACTTGAATACCTTTGCAATGAGCTATCATGGGTTCAATTTGGATAAGGTGAAGGCCTCCAAAAGTAGGTGGAAAGTGGTGCTACGCTTAGGACCAGTGGTACTGCACTTATGGATTTTTTGCTCAGAAAACCAAAATTTACCTGTTTTGACTGTAAATTTGATTTCTTTCTCCTCATGGATTATTTCACTCATTTAATTGATGACATTGCATGTAAATGTAATAGTAAAATAATGTTAGAGGATAGATTACTTAGTTAAAGGTGGTTTTGAGGCAAATGAATATGTTTCCACCTTTTTAGAGGCTGGTTGTTCGATGGCCTATATTCCAGTTCTTAGTTGGAAATGGTTGAAACAACCCCTCTTCTCATGGATTCGACCCCTGATGGTCAGGATAAGTGGTTTTGATGTCTATATCATGTTTTTTGTTTGTCATTAGTATGGGTTGGACTCACTTGGATGCTTTGAGCTTGATTGTACACCAGTGTAAGTAGTTTGGCAAGGAAATTTATAGGAATTGTTGCTATTTTTGTGGGATCCCCATGGTATGCTATTTTCGCATAGTTTCCTCTTTTGTTATTAGTTTTTTTACATATTTTATGTATGCCATCATCTATTTCATTTCTTATAATTGAATGATATCAAGATATATAGGTAGAATCCATTGTTTGCAGTGCTCTACCTTGGGAAATCATTCAGTATTCTATGTTTTCTATCGTTTGAGAAGGATTCATGATTGCCACATGCCATGTTATGAAACCAGCTCAAGAAAATATAGAAAAGATAGATCAACGCCTTAGAATTCAGCCTCTTTGAGGGGGCAACCTCCTTTACATTACATAAATGAACAATTCTTGGATGATCCAAATGAGAAAACCTCCTTTCTATATATAGGAGTATAAGGAGTCACAATATAACCCAGCCAACCTAACAATAATAATAGAAAGCCACAAAAATAACAATAGAGGGATTCTATGGGGCACAGTAATAAAAATATAGGGACAATAGGGGCACAACAATATTAATAGGGGATGCAACTACAATATTAATGGGGTAATCACTAGTATTATAGGGACCCAACATGTTCCTCTCCTTCAAAAAAGTGTTTTCCTCAATGCTTGAGTAGTTCTAGATGCTTCTGTATAAAATTGTCATCCTCCCATGTGGAATCTTCAGCGAATAAGTTCTTCCACTTGATAAGATAGTCTGAAATTGATTGATTTCATAGCTATCGAGTTCTTGTTTCTGTGACTGCTTTGGGTTCCAATATAATTTTTCCTTCTTCATCAAGTTATGGCAATATTGTTTGAACTGGGAGCTTGTCGCATATAACCTTCTTTAAACATGAAACATGGAAAACTGGGTGCAATCGAGAAGCTGCAGGAAGCTCTAATTTGTATGTCATAGTACCAATCTTTTGCAACACCTTGTACGAACCATAGTACTTTGGTGATAATTTATTATCCTTCTTAGCTTGCTTGAGGGACATTTTCTTATATGGTTGTAGCCGTAGGAATACCCAATCATGTACATCAAAACTTCTTTCACTGCGATGTTGATCTGCCTATTGTTTCATTCTATTCTGTGGCGAACACGAGGTTATCCTTTAAGAGTTGCAGGACTTGTTGTTGATGTTCGATGTGATGTTCTACTACTTGAACCTTAGGATTTTCTCTTAAATATGATGTGATGGATGGTGGTTGATATCCATAAAGTGCCATAAATGGGTTCATTTTTGTTGTTGTATGGAAGGGAGTGTTATACCACCATTCAGCCAGAGGCAACCATTTGACCCATCGTGTCTATTTATCCGATACAAAGAAATGAAGGTATCCTTCCAAACATTTGTTTACTATCTCAGTTTTCCCATCAGATTGGGGATGATAAGATGAGATATGAGCTAACTGAGTACCAAGACAAGAAAATAATTCTGTCCAAAAATTTCTAGTGAAAATGGGATCTCTGTCACTTACAATAATCTTTGGGTTTCCATGTAGCTTTTGAATTGTTCCATAAATGCAGTGGAAACTGTACTGGCTTTAAATGGATGTGATAATGCACAAAAGTGTGCATACTTGGTAAGTCTGTCAACTACCACCATGATGACACTCTTTCCCTCAGACTTGGGTAAACCTGTGATAAAATCCATTGAAACCTCCTCACAACGTTGGCTTGGAATGGATAAAGGTTGTAATAGACCTGGTGTCTTAATTGTTTCAACTTTATTTTGTTGGCAAACCAAACATTC
>APFE030230834.1:69510-82690 GCA_000404065.3 Pinus taeda
GGTTCCCAAAGGTGAACATCATGTTGGATATTATCCTTTAAAGTCCCTATGAACACATCAATCCTATGCTCCTCTGAAATATTTTTTACCCTTATGTTCAATTTTTGGAACTCCTCAATGTGCTCCATTATTGAACCTTTTGTTTGAGACTTATCAATTGGCTAAAAAAAGTGTTGCTTTTTGTATCCTCATAATGTGCTATCAATTCTTCTGTAAAAATTGCCCAAGTCATAAATTGTTTACGAGAGCAAAGCCATTGATACATACAAACTGATTTGGTTCCAAATATAAAGTTGCCATATGTACCTTTTGTGTGTTTTGCACATTATTGAGATCGAAAAATTGCTCCATCTGTAATATCCATGTTGGGGGATCCTTGCCATCAAACTTCCTCATATCGATTTTTGGAATATGGTGGGTCTTTGATCCCAGATTAGAGTCTATGAAATCATGATTAACATTTATTTTGTTCACATCATGAGTTTCCTTTACAACCTTTTCACCATTAGTAAGTATTTCTTGTAGAAAATTTGTCAAATCTGTCTTCAAATCTTCCATGTCTGTCTTCAAGTTTGTTTACAAATCTGCCATTTCACTCTTCAAATATGTCTTCAAACATATCTTCAAATCATCCATATTAGCTTCCATGCCCTTTATCTTAGATTCCACGCCATTTATCTTAGCTTTTGTTAGCTTTTGTGAGCGTGACATTTGTTGCACTTGTTCCTGTAATTTTGATATATCGTGTAGCATTTCTTCCTCTTCTTCATGAGTCATGCTAGAGCTTTTAGGTTGTTTACTAGGTGTTTGCATTTTCTTTCCTAGGGGCATCGGTTACTAATAATTTTTCAAGCCAATCCTAAGCAAAAATTTAAAAGAATCTACACACTTTTTTTCACTTTATAAGAGCTCGATATTGCCTCTGATGTATCTCTATACTTTCGGATCATCTAGTTATAGAATTGAAACCTGTAGTAGCCCTCTATGTCCTCTTTCCAATGCCACCAATCTAATCCAAATTGGATTCTCCAAGGAAGAGTTATGAAAAATCTCCCACAGTGACCTGATTATAGGCTAGTTCAGTAGAGCGAACTTGTATGATGTGCCATGAGTCATTGTTTCGACCTTTGGCTCTAAAAAATATATACAAAAAATTGCATTCTGTCCTCTTTCTATACCTTCTTACAAAATTTCAATCTGATGCTCAGAGAGAAGGTTATGACGATTTTCCACAGGTCACCTGTTTGGAATGTAATTCAAGAGTCTGCAAAGAGACCAACTTCTGCAGATCATATCTCCCCAAGTATAGTGTGAAAAGCTCTAAATTCAGACCCGAGAGTTAGCGTGATTTCTTCTCAAATGGTTTTTTTTAGCTTCTGAAACATCGTAGAAAAAAAATTATTGCGAAAATGCCATGATGACCTGTTTGGAGCAACGAAACCCTAGAATCCAAAGCTCTGATACCAAATGTTATGAAACCAGCGCAAGAAAAGATAGAAAAGATAGATCAACGCCTTATAATTCAGCCTCTTCGAGGGGGCAACCTCCTTTACATTACATAAATGAACAATTCTTGGATGATTCAAATGACAAAACATCCTTTCTATATATAGGAGTCTAAGGAGTAACAATATAACCCAGCCGACCTAACAATAATAATATAAAAAAATAACAATAGAGGGATTCTATGGGGCATAGTAATAACAACATAGGGATAATATGGGCAAAATAATATTAATAAGGGATGCAACTACAATATTAATGGGATAATCGCTAGTATTATAAGGACCCAACATGCCCTCCACAGCTCCACACCGGTCTTAGACACATCACCTCACTTAATTCCAAGTGCTAAATCCTATACCTACCTTGCCCCATAGAACACCCTGCATTATGACTTAATTTCCTAGAACTAAACTGCCTAGCTCCATCTGATCCAGCAAACACCAACAAATTCAATCAAAACCTTTCGAGCTACTATACCTAGCCTAAAATCCCAATCTGATCCAGTCACCTTGACTGAGATCCTAAACGAGGGAGCCCTCTCCCAACCTTGTAGGGCTAGCTACGAGGTTAAGTGGTTTGTGGTTACCATGGAAGCTTGCTTTCTTCATCCTGAGGCAAATCCAGGTGATAACACTTTGTTTCTTCTTTCTTCTCTTTTTCTTTTTGAACTGGTGTTCACCAACCTTTAATTTTCCATTATTGCCACCTTTTAAAGTTGTCTGTTTCTCCTCTTTTGATTAGATAACCCTCATATTAACAACCGTTTTACTCCCTTTTTGTGATTGACTGTTACTACAAGATCTTTTTTCAATGCTTTTACCTTGAAATGATTCCAAAAATGCTTCCCATGTAGTACCCCTATTTTCTAACTCTTTCTTACCCAGAATTTTGATTAAACCATAATGACATAGTTTAAACTCTATTTGGTATTCTCGACTCTTTTTTACACTCGTATATATTTTGTCTAAAATATTCACCAAAAAATAAGGGAAAGTAATCAACTTACCTTATTCAAAATGCAGCATAAGATGAATATGACACTAGTAGAAAATGATGAAATTAATGACTAGGTGACTAAAAAAGTTAGTCACCACAATTATTTCAAATGAATTACTGCTAAATTTGAGCAATTTTAAGTGACCAAACTCCAAATGGCTAACTTAAATGACTAATTTAGTTTAGGGACAAAATATATGACTAGATAATATGTGACCAAACTAAAAGTGACTAAATAAAGTGACTAATTTAGTCTCGGACAAAAATATATGACTAGATAATAAGTGACAAAATTAATAATGATTAATGTAAAAAACACATATTCAAACCATGTAAACAACACATATGCAAACCTTTACAGGTGTAGAGCCTCCATGCGTGTGTGTGAGGGAAGGTGTTTGATATCTTATAGTTGGTTTTCCTTCATTGCCAAAGAGGATTAGGTTATGAGTGGATTGGCCAAGAAATCCTCATAATTCGTTCCTTTGAGCTTTTGGGAAATCTCAAGTTAAAGTCCAACTAGTGCTAATAGATGGTCTCAAAGGTGTTTGCTACAATTTTTAAATAAGGTCACTAGATCTAAATCTAACGAAAGTGCCTTAGATTTGTTGAAAAGTAAAATACCCCACATGGCACTGATGGGTGATTGATGACTACTAGCTAGAGGTCTTAAACCAAATTAATCGTGGATGTCAAAACTACAATTGAAAAAATAACAATGCAAATGTCATAATTCACACTAGAATTCATCCTCTCACAATCAAGAGTTGATGAATAAAATGTTAATTCTTTGATGAAGCCAATGAAACTAAGAAGATCCTTATCAACCCTTAATGGATTTAAGAAAATATTCACAAGGAGGATACATATTTCATCCAATTAAAGATTGAAGTACATGCTCTTTTTTATTTCAAGGAAAAGATTATGGAGAAAATTGAGATCAACAATTCATTAGAGTAACTTGAAGTCAACTTGAGATGAACTAAAATAATTTCCACTGTAAACTAAGAGTATATTCAATATGTTGCAATTCTATAATAATAACATATGATTTAGCAAGGGTCAAGACATCTCTAACCCAACACTGGTAATTAATCAAAGTGATTTGACCTACACTTGAGATGAAATGGAATGATTTCCAATATAACTCAAAAGTATATTCAATATGTTTCAAGCATATACTAATAACACGTGATTTATTAATAAGGGTCAAGATGTTTGGATATACACTTGAGGGGTGGTCCTACTCCTTGGAGGCTTCTACCTTTCGAGTATTATAAAGATAGGACAAATGTTTCATCAAGAATTTGAACCTAGGTGAGGAAATAAAAAACTAAACAAATACTACAACATTGATAATAACCAATTAAACCAATGAAGCAATTAATCTTTTTCCCTTAATAATTATTTTTATCCTAATTTATTACCCCTCTAATCAAAATTTCTCCACAAAATTCTCTTGAAAAACCCCTTATTGTAAAAAAATTTCTACTGAAACTATTACCCCTTCCTTGTATTTAACCTAGTGGATTCTCTTTACAAATAAAAGTTTTATTTTTTCGAGGCTTAATGGAGAATTATTTTTCTAGTGTTCACTCAAAAGTAAAATACACATTCGGATTTTGTTCAAAAGAAACAATAAATGATGAGAATATTTGAAATAGGAAAAATAAAAATGGTGAACATTGTTTTTCAAAGCCACTAATAAAAATGGTAAACAATATTTTTCAAAGCCACTAACACAAAGAGAGTCCCATCACAGAAATACAGTTTGATATCTTTCAAAAATCGCTCCCTAATTTGTGTCATATGAAGCAAGAATCACATTAAAAAAATTGAGGGCGCATACAACATAAAGCAATGTAGTAATAAGGATGAAAGATTGAGTCCCGTGACCACTAAATATCTCAGGAAATAATTCACATGGACCTTGTAGAGCATGATGTCTTAATGGGGATTAGCATCATAGTAATCATTTTGAGAACATAGTTCAAATTTCAGTCTCATTCAAAATCCCTTCAAAGCATATAGCATACATCGGGTTTTTTCAATGGTGGACTTGAGGTCACTCCTCCCACCTCAGTAGGACCATGGCAGTGATAGTGAAAATCAAACACGTGACCCACAACAAGTCAAACCCTTGGTTATAGTCAAAAGGAAGGTTCAACCCACTACCTCTATGGATAGTGGTGATAAGAATGAGGGCGATGACATGCCAATGAGGCACAATTCAGGAGTAAAGGCCATGGTATTTGAGAAGACTATTTTGCTTCTACTAAAGAACTGATGAGAATAAATGGTACAACAAAAAATATTCCATTGCAAATCATTTTAACGATTCCATAGTAGGAAAAATGACCACTAGGGCTTTCAGGGTTGAGGATCTGTTCTTGAAGAAGAACTTAGACCTTATTCAAAAAAAATTGAGCCCCTTTTTCGACAATTTTTGAGCCATTGAATGGTTGATTCAACATCTAGAGGTGTTAAATGAAACTGGTTTTTTCTCCTCTACTCTTTCTGTGGTTCTACTCCCACAAGACAACTTCAATCCTGGTAAGAACAATGAAACTAAATGTCAATTGTGGGTGATTTCTACTATTATTGAATGTTTTTATGTATAAGATAATCATTACTAACAATTTGAACTAGTGCGAGTTTCAATGGGATGGCCTTCTCTTATGGTCTATCATTGAATATATCTTTTGTTAAAAGTATACAAAACCAATGTACACTTTCAAACTACATTATTTCTATAAAACATGTCGAACAATACATGCACATTCCTAGTGAGGCCCTAACTGTTCTAGAAGATCACAGGCCACTGGATAATGGACAAATTCATAGCAAGATGGAGTACCTTGCATAAAATTCCCTATATCAATAGGAAATAATTTTATGTACAAGTTCCAAGTGAAGGACCAGATAGGTAGCTACTATTACTTTCCATCATTGTATTTGTAGAAAGATGTAGGGGACTTGGATGAATAAATGTAGGTAACAACGCCCTGATCCTTATTCCATTATCTCTCCCTGATGGTGACATCACTTTGCTTATAGGTGACTAGTACACAACCAATGTTTTAGTAAGTTATTAATCCACCCATAATACATGTACATCTCTTGAAATTAAAGAGACTTTCAATGTTCAACTTCAGCCTGTACACCAAAATTTTCTCTTGCAATGCATCAATCTCTAACTATATTCTATATTTGGGCAGATCCTTAGAAGAACACTTGATATGAGCAGATCTATTGGTAATCCTAATACTTTAAATATTAATGGTTGTGGGATATGTTGGTATCAAATTATGAATGTCCATTCCATTTAAAATCCTCTTTTGACTATCATTTTTTTACCATTTAACTTCCATATTCCAACTATAATCCTTAGAAACTAAATGATTTGATGTCATTATCATTATTTTTAGCTTGAAATTAATTTTTGAAATTATTATGTTAAAAATGACATTTTTCATAAAACTACACGAAGTTGTGACTTCCTATAAATTCCCCATTGTTTGACATGTTGCACAGTAGGTGAGCGAATTTGAAGATTGTGGGCATGAAGTAAAATATACAAGGAAGGTGGATCACCTATCCACTTTCAGTTTTGAAGAAAACAAGTGTCCTGTCAACACTGGTCAAACACAACCACTTCAATAAGTTTTCCAGATTTTGTGAAGAGAATAATTTATATTTTGAGAATTTTTTCATAAATGAAGGAACTGATTCAATTTTGACCTTCTTGGTTGTAATTAATAGAATTTTGTTATGATAATATGGAGGAGGAATAGCTTCTTTTGTTATATAATTCATGATAAATAACCTATGGAAGAAGACTATGTTGGAGAGCTAGATTGTGAACATATGAAAGTACAATTTGTGCATTTTTTATTCCAGACTTATTACAGACTTCATCATCAAGTTTATATCTCAAGATCTAGTAGTTACACTCTTCTGAATCTTTTTATAGTGTGCTTGTGAAGTGTTGAAGGGCCCTCATCACTATGCTAGTACACTCTATTTTCAAGTTTCCTTACTAGTTGCATATTCGAATTTGAAAGTTAGAAGTTATTTTATGTGCATAAGTAAAGGTTAGGTTACTAGAGTTATCAATTGAAAAGAGCTTGCATTCATTGTGAAAAGAACCTTGTAAAAGGATTCAACCAATTCTGATCTTGAAATTGATATAAATGCTAGCTGTCATACAATTTCCATATTTTCTTCTTGGCTTCGACTTTGAAGATAGTTCCGGTTTTATTTCCAAGTGATTCAGATTGTAGTTGTTAAATTCAATTTTCAGTTTGATATGTGATTCTTGTAAAAATATTCAATTGTTATTGGTTGCAACATTACTCATCTTATTCATTGTTTGATTTAATTTGTTATTGAAATTACTTTGGATTGTTATGATTGAGAAAAGTTCTATTGAGCAATATTCTTGTAAGGGAATGTTAGGATTTTAACCAGTGATTAATACTCTATTTTTGCTATTTAGGTAATCAGAATTTCATAAGATTTGTTTTATCTAGATTGATGCTTGAGTGATTGAAAAGACAATGAAGGATCTCTTGTAAGAGAGCATTGTTAATTTCATTCACTAGGCTATCATTAGAACCTTAGATCCTTCTATATCTATATACTTTAGGTGAGCACCTCTAAGTGTACTTTCGAGGGTTGATAAAGGAATTAAGAGCTTAACTTAACTTAGTAAGTAAAGACCAGACATTTTGGTGCCATTGCCAGGGAGGTGCAACTAGAAAGACTAAAAAAAAAAACTTAAAATCAACAAAACAACAAAAACATAGAATTAAATTAAAATTTTGAGTCATGTTTATTTATGTCTAGGTTTAGGGATGAGAAAGGAAGATTCACAAAAACCCCCCAACCATCAACTAATCCACCATTAGAACAAGAACCATTAGAAAATACTGAGTACACAACACCAACAGGAAAAGTCACTATGGAAAAACTTGAGGAAAAACAAAGATCAGGCCAAAGACTCACTCTCATTGAAAAACAAATCCTACTAGCTCATGAAGCAAATAAAAGATATATACCTAAGACTTCTACAGTGGAGAAATCAAGAGAGAGTAGTACAAAAATCCAATAGCCTATCTATGAACAAATTTTCCCTCAAGAACTAAAACAAGAAGAAGACATAGAAACCTCAGACAAATCACAAAATATAATGGTTGAAGATGGAGGATCCATATGACCTACACCTGAACGACTAAGAGAGTATGAGAGACAAATGGAAGAAAGGAGAAGAAGAAGGGAGAATGAAGAAAAACAACAAAATAATACTCTATTTGGAGGAAATCAAAATCCATAAGAAACATTGGAATCCACATTTAAATTTCCTATTCAAGATAGAGGAGAGAAAATGGATGAGGAAATTAAAATGAAAAGTATACCGTCATCTGTATTACCAAACTTTTATGGTATGGCATCCGAAGACCCAGACTCATTTTTATTCAAAATTGAGATAGTATGCTGAACCTATTGATATACTGATGATGCACATGGACTTCAACATTTTCCTGCTACCTTAAAAGAAGCAGCATTTAGGTGGTTCATGGGATTAGGTGAACATTCAGTCACTAATTGGGATGACATGAGAAAATTCCTTTTGAAAAAGTATCAACCTTACTATTCATCAAAAGATTCTAAAGATGACATCTTTAGAATGAATCAACAAGAAGACGAGACCTTAGAGGAATACTTGGAAATATTCTCATATAATCTACAAAAATCGAAACAAAGAACTATGTCTATTGATCTTATTCGAACAATGTTTCTTAAAGTCATCTGGGATGAGTATGTAGATGACCTCAATCTCATGGGTAAAGGGGACATCTCTAATTTAACTTTTGAGGGTATTGTTGACTTGTGTCAAAAGTACTCTAGGAGTAGGGTAAGTAATGGGAAAAATGCCATGACATCAAAGATCACAAAATCTACTACATGAAATATTACTAGAGCTGAACTCGGTAATCTATTTGAAGATTTCAAAACAAACTTTCTAAGTACTTTGGGGAACCAAATAGATACTTTGAAAACAATGAAAAGACAATACGAACAAGAGCAAGAATTATCTATATTCTGTCCCAAGTTTAGATGGAAACATGCGTTGAAAGAATTTCCTTTAGATAATGTGAAGATTTGTGCATTTTGTATAGAAAATCATGACACTAACTTTGTACAGAAAATCATGACACTAAGGATTGCAGAAAGATGAAAATTTTGCAAAATTACAATTTGGAAGCCAATGCAGAAATGGAGAACATGTATTTCATGGGAGCTAGAAGGCCATGGAAAGCAAGACCTCCAGGTATGTATCAAAATCCAAATTCAACAAATTATAACATGCATGTTCAAAATTCTTGGAATGTTCCTATGCATTAGCAAAATTGGTTTAATCAACAACAACAAACATACCCACAACAAGGGTGGAAAGGATATTCTTTTCCTAAGCAATTTATTGAACAACAACCTCAGCAATATCAACAACCATTTTCTCAACCAGATCCCCAACATTATTAGTCACAATCCTCTCAGCCATATACACAACAATACCCTCAACAACCAGTAGCTTATCAATAGCAGAATCCTCAACAAACATTACCTACTCCTCCATAAATAAATCCACCTCAGCTACAACTACCATCCAACCAACCTCCTAGACCCACATAGCTACCATCTCAACCCATAGCTAACCCAAACAACTGAATAGATAGACCAACTTACAGCATAAATGAGGGACCATTTTACCCAAATCTTCCACTGCAAAACATTGAACTAAGGTCAAGTCAAACTCTACCTAAAGAAGCTCCACCTGTTCAAACACAGTCACAAAAAGAGAATCAAAATGGTGAACAAGAAAACCAACCACATAGAAAACAAAGCGACCCAATGCAAAACAATCTAGAATAGGGTCAACAAATCAAAACATTACAACCACCTCCATTTATGGAATGATTACTTCAACCAAAATTACCCACACCATTGCCACAATTTTATGCTCTTGATCAATTGAGAAATGTGTATGTCAAAATTCCATCACTCTAGGCAATGAAGGATATTTCAATTTACACAAAAGCCATTCAAGAGCTCTGTCTCAAAAGACTACAAAGAAAAAATATGTTGACCCAGGCATACCTAGAGTCACAGAAATTATCAACAAAAATTCAATTCCAAACACTTTGATTGATTTAGGAGCTACAATAAATGTCATGACATTGGAAACAATGAAAACTTTGTAGCTCACAAATTTACAGTCAACCCCAATTATTTTGGAATTAGCAAATCGCTCTAATGTCATTCCCGAGGGGGTACTAGAAGATATAATTGTTTCACTAGACTCTTGGGAGTATCCAGTCAATTTCTTAGTACTCCAGCCAAAATCAAACTTAGGAGGAAATCCACTCATACTTGGCAGACCATGGTTGGAAACTACTGATGCATTCATTGGATGTAGATCTGGTAACATGATCATTTCTAGAGGCACAAAGAGAAAACAACTTACCTTGTATTCATCAGCACAAGCCCCAATAGTAACACAAAACTTATGGCTTGATGATAATTATAATGAATAGGAAGAAATATACTATGTTTTAAGCATCAATCAAATGTATGATATTGAGGAGAACAACAATGAAGATTTAGTGGAAATGTTTATCTCCCAACCTGATGTTTCATAAGAGTTGAGAAATGAACAATACACTATTGCAGATTACATGTTGGCACAAAGCTTTCAGGAAACTTGTACTATGTACTCTCTGAAAGTAATATTTGATGAAATCTTTCCAGTTGACTCCATTACAAACACACAAAGCAAGATAATAGAAATCAGCCCGAGAAAAACATTGAACATTAAGGCCTTTCTAGAAACATCTCAGGAAAAGAAATTGTTTGACTTTCTCACCAAATACCAAAAGGCATTCACTTGGGACTACACTAACATGCAGGGAATTCACTGGGAAACTTGCACTCGCCATATCTATACAGACACTAGTATTCAACTAATGAGGTAGCCACAGAGATGGATGAACCCCATGCTTAAAGAGGTTGTAAGAGATGAATTGTAGAAGTTACTAAAAGTAAATTTCATTTACCCCATTTATGATAGCCAATGGGTATCTCCATTAGTAATAGTTCCGAAGAAAAATGGTAAATGGCGAGTTTGTGTTGACTATTGAGAACTGAATAAGGCCACCCTTAAAGACTACTTTCCACTGCCATTTATTGACCAAGTTTTGGATACATTAGTTGGAAAAATGTCATTTTCCTTTCTTGATGGTTTTAGTGGCTATAATCAGATTAGCATAGCCTCAGGAGGCCAAGATAAAACAACATTTACCTATCCTTGGGGCACGTATGCTCACAATGTACTACCATTTGGCTTGCGTAATGCTCCAACAACATTTCAAAGAGCAGTATTAGCAATTTTTGCTGATCTAGTCCACAAATGTGGATGATTTTTCAGTATATGGTGATTCCTTTGACAATTCTTTGCAAAATCTTGAGAAAGTTTTACAATGTTGTATAGAAACCAACTTGTCTTTAAGCAATGAAAAATGTTATATGACGATGAATGAGGGAATAGTCTTAGGACATCATATTTCTCCTGAGGGAATCAAGGTAGACTGAAACAAAATACAAATTATTGTCGAATTTCCAAATCCAACAAATGAAAAAGATGTAAGAAACTTTCTTGGTTATGAAAGCTATTATATGAGATTTATTGCAAACTTTAGCAGGATAGGATTTCCTTTTTTTTAACTTCTTTCAAAAGATGTGATGCAGGAGCATCGGAATTAGCCAGCAATGTGGAGGATTGTCCACATGTTGTGGCTAATCATAGTAAAATTCATTGACGGGTTGGCCAAATTCGGGATTACTAGGAAGAATAAACTTCTCAATTAGTTTGTTATTGTAATAAGTGTGAGATTGCCTTATTTTAGAACAGAGATAAGGTTGTTAAACAAATGTGATCAAGAGTGATAAGATAAGAACTTTGTTGTTATGATCTTTCAGCAAAGTAGGAGATCCTGTGCGCTATTATTAGAAAATAAGCTCATCATAAAAATGTGGTGAGGTGAGAGCCTAGGGTTTTTTTTAAAAGAGAGAAGGAGAGATAGTTAGGGGGATTTTTGTGTGGAGCGGAAGCTCAAATTAGTAGCGAGGTGTGTGTGTAAAAAAAAAAAAATTTAGTGATCAGTCTCTATGTAATTGGGCAAGAGCCGATACTCTGTTCCATTGATTGAATGCAATTGTGGTTTGTATGCTGACAGAGGTCAATTCTTGTGAATGAGGCCTGAGACGGAGACCTTGTATTGCTATTTTCTATGAATAGAGTTAGTGCTGTGTGTGTATCATTTTATGATGAGCGTGGACCTGAATATCAGTCTTTTTATTGTAAACTCAGGAATGAAATGATGGCGGCCTGTGTGTGTTCTTATTTTAAAGAATCTCATTATTAAGTCAAACTCAGCATAGTAGGAATTGGCGAGTTGCAAAAGTCATTTAATGTATGATTTGGTGTAATCATCTGTTGGAACCTTCAAACGAAATTAAATTGTCAATCAATTTATCAGGTCTGTGTATAGCCTTCGTGTGGACCGGAGAGGGTTCAAGCTGTAAAGTTGGTTAAAGTGAAATTGGATCCGATAACATAATATCGGAATTGTGGATCGTCGATTAGATCGGATCAGAAGGTGTTGATATTTGCATTGGAGCGGAACTGTAGTAATGGTCTATAATTGCGGAATTCAAGAGAATTGTGATTAGGTGTCTTTGGATAGTTATCACATCAGGAATGATGTAAATGCCCAAATTCCTGTGTCATATTGAGATTGCAAGTTGAGTTAGATCAGTCAATCAAATCCAGGTGGAAATCGACAATGTGTAGTTGCAAATAGCGATTTGCACTTATTGATCAATATTCACACCTCCGCAGACATCTTAGATTGATGGATACTCAGAATGCTCATGATATTATTGATGTGTTAGTGTAGATGCTAAATGCTTTGGATCCTCACAGTAAGGAGGGCGTAAAGCAGGAAGTGATAATAGATCTTGTAGAACAATGTTGTTCTTACAAGCAGCGAAATTCTGTTTCTGTGCAGAGTCCAGAGTATGACATTGAATGAAGACCATTCCCATTCAAATGGGGTTTTGCGTGGCCACAAAAGACCTCCTTACAATTTGATAAAGCCTTTTGGGTTAAAAGACAAGCACATCGAGGTTGCTTTGCGACTTTGCGAGATCTAGAACCTTTGGTTCATTTTTCCTTAGTGTCTGGTTCACGATCAAGCCCTACCATCAGATGCTATTCACCAGGAAGTATTGATGAAGAATTAAGGCTAGCTGGAAGGATATTTTTTGATGATGGTGGTTTTTGATTAATGGGGAGAACAAGCTTGCTTCAGTTAGCAAGATTTGAATTGGTACAGTGTGGAATTTGGCAAAAAAACGAAACAAAAGTCTTGAAACTTGTTGCAAGCTATCTGGAGCCCTCCGAGTCAGAACAACTATTGGAATTATTGAATAGTAATCAGCTGAAGATCACATACCAGAATTAAGATTGGGCTTTGAATTGCTAAGTCTAATGTTATCTGTCATGCTCTCAATCAATTCAGTTCATAGTCATCTATCAAATGGGAGCTGTATCCTA
>APFE030230835.1:667-15094 GCA_000404065.3 Pinus taeda
TAAAGAGATTAGGTTGAAATTTTTTATATTCATCATTGATCTCATGCTGAGGACATAACAAATCTGGATGTCCCTGCCCTCCTAAGACTACTACGTTACAAACTCACCAAAATTGGCCTACCGTCTCGATGAAGAAATTGACTTTTATGACATGTACAACATAATTCAAATGGGCACTTGGTCAATAAGAACTTTGAATATATGATCCTTTATCTCCTTGGTAGAAATGGAGAAGCCATCCTCGTCTTCGTAGAAAAGTTGGGCGGCTTTTGCAAAATTGAAAGTAAACTTCTTGAAACAAAAAGGCACACTGTCATGCTTTATAAACTCCCGATTCAGTTCCTTTAAAGAAACATACACAATGTCAATTATACGATTTAAAGCATATTTTACTGTAGATTCTGGAATGTCTTTCAGATAACATTCAACACTGGAAGCTAATTCTCTACGTTCCTCCGCCTCGATGGAGAAAAAATAAATTCAAGAAAAGAAAAGCTTGAGTGAATCTGCGATATTTAAAAACTATTTTGAAATCTGACGACGCTGATTAATTATTTGTTTGACATCATTTATTATAAAATATTTTCAGACTTTGAAATTGATATAAATCTCTATATACCTGGAAATCTCTTGTGTAGTGGGTGAGTCTACACGTCAATTCTGCAAGATGGTGGAAATTGGAGGGGGAGTATATTTGTTCCAAAATGTTGTCCGGTAAAAGTTGACCCATCAACAGGAGAGGGATCAAATTCATTGCACACACCCCCGTGGTTGTTTTGGCATTCTGTATGTACTCGTTAAACATCGGGACATGTCTAGAGGTTATCCATTCCGCATCTTGCCAAGAAGCCTCGAAAAATCGTTCCCACTAAACAAGCAATGACTTCAGAATATTAACAATGATTTCAATGAGAAATATTCATATTTCCCTTTGCCTATATTCATAAACAATACATACAACATTTTTTCGTATGTAAAATGACATATCCCGTCCTTGTTTTTCACAACTTCTTTAGTCAATTCATTCAACGTGTTAAAGAAGAACTTCAATGCAATTCTCATGTATCGTGGAAGGCACTCGATTGACAAAAGATCCCATCTGAAAATGGCACAATAATAATAAGAGGAAACCGCCTGCCAGAGAAATTATTCGGGGACGTTACAGTTTTGGCGAACAGATGTTTTGTTACATTTATATCAAATTACACATTTTAACGTCGTGAGTACGCAGAGATTCTCATGTACCACACTTACACACAACTATATCTCATAAAGAAATTCAACAGACATTTCCATAGCATAGCCAAGTACATGATTCGAATGTCCTCAAAAAACACACATATATCAAATGCCAATTTGGACAGAGCCCCTATAATTCAAATTTACCGTTTGAGTGCCTCTGTAAAGATTTTGAGTTCGTCAAAGGTTCCCTGAGTATCGTAGATGTCATCTAGTATAGTCAACACTGTACCAATTTTTGTGAATGCAATTCTGCTCCGAGAAAAGTCTGGCTCGAACGTGCCCAAAACTACCCAAAAGAAAAGTTCCACGTGACGCCTCCGGTAGAAATTCAGCTCCGCGATATCTGACTCTGTCATCCACTTATGCAAGCAATAGTAATGGTAATACTGTAGAGTTAGGTCATCTCTGAGAATCTCAATCAATCTCTGAATAATGTAATTTATGGGAATGTCGCAGTACAACCTTGAGATAATCTGCAGCTCTTTCTGATGTGTGAATTGTAGGATATTGAAGTCCAATTTCGCCAACTCTAAATTTTTTTGTTTATATTCGACCTTAACAATAAGCAGAAAAGAGATTAGTGCATTGATACCAAATTGAGGCTCAAGATGAATTCAAATTTTATATCATTAAGAAAGTTAATACTTAAGCCATGAACCGTTTCGTCCATATATTTCGATAAAGATCCTTGCCTCCAATCTTGGCATGCTGCAATGCCATGGGAACTCCAATGCGTATTTCACCTAGAAGGGTCTGTGTACGGTGTTCTTCATGAAGGGTTTACTTTATCGTTATGAGATCCATATCTGTTGATGGTCCGCAAACCTATATTGATAGAAATATCGCAAAACTGAGAACTACTGCATGAAGGGTTTACTTTATCGTTATGAGATCCATATCTATTGATGGTCCGCAAACCTATATTGATAGAAATATCGCAAAACTGAGAACTAAATACCTGCACACAATATCATATATTAAAGGATCCCAGTTGGAGACTGGGCTCAGGCAAATATATTTAACTTAGGGATGTCTGAGAATACGACTGAGCACAGAGCAATATATTTAACTGAAGGATCTTTCAGAATACTTTCTACATGTACGTTGTTAATATGCAAATATATTTAACACAGGGATCTCTGAGAATACGACTGAGCACAGGGCAATATATCTAACTGAAGGATCTCCCAGAATATTTTTTACATGTACGTTGTTGACTTGTAATGATAAACAGTGATGAATGCAGCCTTCGTCTTGCGATTTTCAGTGAAATTTCCAAACAAGAATATTTACAAAATCCATTATGAAAGTGCAGAACATATATATGGAATCGATTCCGGGAATCAACCAAACACTAAATAAATTTACATGTTTATTAATTTATTCATTAATTTAGTCGATTCCAGGAATCCACCAAACACTAAATTAATGAATAAAATAATAAACATGTAAATTTATTTAGTGAAGTGATCAAAATTAATTTAGTCGATTCTGAGAATCAACCAAACACTAAATTAATAAACTAATAAACATGTAAATTTATTTAGTGAAGTGACTAAATTAAATAAATTTACATGTTTATTAGTTTATTCATTAATTTAGTTGATTCAGGGAATCGACCAAACACTAAATTAATAAACTAATAAACATGTATCAGTTATTTTACCAACTATATTTATTTGTTATTTCTAAGCCTTGTTTTTTTAAATGTGGTTTATTGTATTAATTTGGTATGATTTATTTTATGAACGATATTTATTTGTTATTTCAAAAAATTAAAATACTAACAATATTTAATTGTTATTTCAAGAATATAACATTTATTTGTTATTTTAAAGAATCAAGATACTAATAATATTTACTAGGTTATTAATAACATCTACCTGATAATCACATTACAGACAAACATATCATAAAGTCAGAAAGAAAGTTAAGCTTGAGCGGGTCCGTGTACGGTGTTCTGCATGAAGGGTTTAGTTTCTCGTTATGAGATCCATATTTGTTGATGGTCCGCAAACCTATATTGATAGAAATATCGCAAAACTGATAACTAAATACCTGCACACAATATCATATATTAAAGGATCCAAGTTGGAGACTGGGCTTAGGCAAATATATTTAACTTAGGGATGTCTGAGAATAAGACTAAACACGGAGCAATATATTTAACTGAAGGATCTTTCAGAATAATTTCTACACGTACATTGTTAATCTGCAAATATATTTAACACAGGGATCTCTGAGAATACAATTGAGCACAGAGCAATATATCTAATTGAAGGATCTCCCAGAATATTTTTTACATGTACGTTGTTCACTTGTAATGATAAACAGTGATGAATGTAGCCTTCGTCGTGCGATTTTCAGCGAAATTGCCAAACAAGAATATTTACAAAATCCATTATGAAAGTGCAGAACATATATATGGAATCGATTACGGGAATTGACCAAACACTAAATAAATTTACATGTTTATTAGTTTATTCATTAATTTAGTGTTTGGTCGATTCCCGGAATCACCTAAATTAATGAATAAACTAATAAACATGTAAATTTATTTAATTTAGTCACTTCACTAAATAAATTTACATGTTTATTAGTTTATTAATTTAGTGTTTGGTCGATTCTCGGAATCGACTAAATTAATTTTGATCACTTCACTAAATAAATTTATATGTTTATTATTTTATTAATTTAGTGTTTGGTCGATTCTCGGAATCGAATAAATTAATTTTGATAACTTCACTAAATAAATTTACATGTTTATTAGTTTATTCATTAATTTAGTCGATTCCGGGAATCGACCAAACACTAAATTAATGAATAAACTAATAAACATGTAGATTTATTTAGTGTTTGGTTGATTCCCAGAATCGATTCCTTATATATGTTCTGCACTTTAATAATGGATTTTGTAAATATTCTTGTTTGGCAATTTCGCTGAAAATCCCAACACGAAGGCTGCATTCATCACTGTTTATCATTACAAGTCGACAACGTACATGTAAAAAATGTTCTGGGAGATCCTTCAGTTAGATATATTGCTCTGTGTTCAGTCGTATTCTCAGATATCCCTGTGTTAAATATATTTGCAGATTAACAACGTACATGTAGAACGTATTCTGAAAGATCCTTCAGTTAAATATATTGCTCCGTGCTCAGTCGTATTCTCAAACATCCCTAAGTTAAATATATTTTCTTGAGCCTAGTCTCCAACTGGGATCCTTTAATATATGATATTGTGTGCAGGTATTTAGTTATCAGTTTTGTGATATTTCGATCAATATAGGTTTGCGTACCATCAACAAATATGGATCTCATAACTAGAAGGTAAACCCTTCATGCAGAACACCGTAGACGGACCCGCTCAAGCTTAACTTTCTTTCTGACTTTATGATATGTTTTTCTGTAATGTGATTACCAGGTAGATGTTATTAATACCCTAGTAAATATTATTAGTATCTTGATTCTTTAAAATAACAAACAAATGTTATATTCTTGAAATAACAATTAAATATTGTTAGTATTTTAATTTTTTGAAATAACAAATAAATATCGTTCATAAAATAACTCATACCAAATTAATACAATAAACCACATTTAAAAAAACAAGGCTTAGAAATAAAAAATAAATATAGTTGGTAAAATAACTCATACATGTTTATTAGTTTATTCATTAATTTAGTCGATTCCGGGAATCTACCAAACACTAAATTAATGAATAAACACTAAATTAATGAATAAACTAATAAACATGTAAATTTATTTAGTGAAGTGCTCAAAACCAAGATAATAAAAACATTTGAGAAAGCATTCCTGTCCGCACTTCAATTAGAATTCCCTTCACCCTTCCACTGCTCCGCGTGGAATGATTGATCATCACTTGAATTTATCCTTGTCAGCTCCTAGCTTCTTCTCCTTACCTTCCACTTTCACAATCCATTCATTCCTTTGTCGTTTCCTTTGGAAATTTCCATTCTGTCTGTGTCATGGCCACCCCATTTTTCTATGTAACACATTCACCCAACATATGGAGAAAAAAACGTTTTATCCACTGAAGTCATTGTGAAAATCAAATATGACACAATTAAATGTTGTGATTGGATAAACAATAAGCAATTGCTCAACTCAAGGTGGAATGTTCACTTGCGTTTCATAGTGGTGCTTCATTAATAATATAATTTTAGTGGGCGGAGGTAAAAAGCGAAATAAGTTGCCCAAAAAAAATATAGTGAGAGATACATATCTTCCTATAGCAACGTCAACCACAACATGTGCCTTCCCTCGTCTCGTTAATTCACTCACATTTATTGCATACTCAATGAGCTGCCACGCATTTGCACGCGTATGAATAACGTACGTCACTTATTAATCAAGAGAAAAAAAAAACAAAACAACAAAATCAATCGAGTAACTCAGATGGAAAAAACCACAAGTCAAATGGTTTGGAGTAAGTCGACAGGGCAAGGAACCCTCGAATCCGAAATCCGATCGAATTTATTCACGACACAATTCTCAGCCTGTAAAACGATACAATCTCGGCCCTTTGATTCTCGTTTGGGCCGTCACGACAAAAGCTTTTGTTGTTGCATTAATCAATTTAAATTTATTTGATTGGAGAAGAATTATCTCGCAGAGATCTGAGATATGTTGAAGCAAATAATATTTATTAATTAAGTGAAAAAATTTGTCTTGGGATTTTTTTTTTGTTATTATTAACTAACATAGATGATGGTTTATTAAACACTAAAAGGAGATTTAAAGGTTTTTATTGTTATATTGGTCAATATAAATTTATTTGATTGCAGAAGAATGATAAAGCAGAGACCTGAGATATTCCTGAACAAAATAAGTTCTCACGAGGAATCTTTCTATGCTTGGATAGTATGCAAGATGTGCTTAGGAAAAAAT
Source organism: Pinus taeda (assembly GCA_000404065.3). Lineage (NCBI taxonomy): Eukaryota > Viridiplantae > Streptophyta > Pinopsida > Pinales > Pinaceae > Pinus > Pinus taeda. The sequence goes on from APFE030230835.1 coordinate 6,821, forward strand.
TGAAGGGCAATACTCTGGTCATTTTCTCAATTAACTTGTTCACTACAGGTGGTTTCATGTTTGCAATAGTATTAGGTTATTTCCGCAAGGATAAAATAAAATTTGCATATGAAATTTATTCCCGCGAGGATAAAATAAAATTTTCATATAAAGAAATTAGATTTATTTGAACTCAGATTAAATCTATATTTTTTAAAATAGATCTATATTAATAATAGCCCTTGGTTGACCTTTAACACTGGACTACTAACATATATGGATTCCTACACTACAAGAGGAAGCAAAAGGAAAACCACGATAATTGCAACAACAATTTTGTAGCCTACCTTAGGTAAATTCTTGATCGTATTCTCCACTATGATGAGAAGCAGAAGAAACCCAGTTAATCCTAGAGCTATATAGAGAAAGTGGTAGAATTGCTTCACCTCATTTCTTTCCGTCGTCTCTTTTGTAGGATGAACTATGAACATTACAATCAGAAAAACAGCACTAGGTAAGTAGCCAAGAAGAAGAATCAGACCAGCCGATTCACTGGCACTATTCCCATAAATTGCATAGTAAATCTGAGTGAAGATTGCTCCACTCAAACCCACAAATCCCTGTAAGATATTCTCCAGAAGTATAAATTTCCTAGGCCACTGATGTTTACCATAATTTTGCTTATTGCTTGCATTGGACATATTTTCATAGCTTTCGCACTTCCGGGTTCACTGTACATAGTGTCCATTATAAATGGACTATTTTTGGGAGCTTAGTGTCCTCTAAATAATGCAGTCATCTCAGAGATATTTCGTATCAAGTATTATGCCACTCTTTATAATTTTGGAGCAGTTGCAAGCCCCTTGGGAGTTTATCTTCTGTCTGTCAGAGGTGTGGGGCACATGTATCACCAAGAGGCAAGAAAGCAGTGTACTACTCTTGGGACTTGTTCGTCCCAGAGCGGGCTTACTTGCAATGGGCATAAATGTTTTCAGCTTTCGTTTATCATTGTGACAACCATAACGCTTTTTGGAGCCATGATTTCTTTTATTCTTTTCCTGAGAACGAGGCAATTCTACAAAGGTGATATATATGCCAAGTTTAAAGAGCCAGCCAACACACCAACCCATGTTATAAAGAAAGCGAAACATGATAATCAAAGGAATGTGCTGGCTGCCGAGGTTGAAATTCAGACACGGGAAGCAATAAAGCTAGTTAGGAATCTAAGACTTGTGAATGTTTTTTTAGAGTATCTCAAAGTAAAGGCAGTAGGTCATGGGTCATAGTAGGTATTAAAGTGTGGGTCATAGTATGTATTAAAGTGTTTATTTGTTCATCGTCTAGAATTGTTGGCACGACAACCTTGTTGCAAACATTAACACAAACAAATCAGGATGTTGGAACCAATGAATCACCAGCACAATATTAGTAGATTTTTATTCTCATTGTTCTTCTTATTCACATAGTGAAAATTAATGTTTCTATACTCCATTTTCATCCTTAGCTTTCTGTACTCATACACTCCGTATTCTTCAGCATAATCACTAATATAATAGTTATTTGAAAAATATTTATTGATCTTTATGGGTGTGATTTGGTTTTGCATTTTACAACCTAGATGATATATGACATTATGTAATACATCACGGTTCTCTTTGGGATAAGAAATATAATTCATTTTATGATATTATGTGATATACTTGGTTTATTTATTTATTTTATAACAAATTATTAATTAATATAAATTTTATATTAATATTTCAATATTTGCTTGGGATCGAAAATCCCTGTAAGATATTCGAGCCGGGTGGGCCAGGTGGGCAGGTCTTCTAGATGAAATGCAAGAAATTGGGTTGAGGAAAGGGGACTTTAATGAATCACGTGTGGCAAAAAAGGTAAAGGAACCCCAACCACCATTACATGGAATGTTTGGAAAGACATATATTGGGAGATTTGCAGACATCAAAGACCCATTAGAAGAGGAAATTGCGCAAAAGGAAGCAGAAAATATTGTGGAAGATGACAATGATGAAACTCTAGAGCACGAAGAGTTTGGATTACGTGACATTGTTGATTAAATTTAAGTTATACCTGGAAATCAAGCTTTGCAATGTTTTTACTCTGACATTTCATGAAAAGAATAATCAATGAATTAAAGTTGTTATGTGTTCAATATTTGTAATTTGTGATTTTCGCATTGATTTTTAAGTTAATTATTATTTTTTGAAAAAAAGTTGTTATTATTATTTTTTTTGACATGAAATTCATAAAAAAAACTATTATTTGACCATTTTTAGTTAATATTTTTGTATAAAATTGTGATTTTGACATGTTAATTCTAGCAAAAAATTATCAAAACGTTTAGTTTTTTGTTAAAAATGTTTATTTTTATGTCCATTGTTAAAGAATGTTGTTTTTTAGAAACAATTATTTCATGTGGATTGAAAAAATAATTGAGGATGTATAAATATGTAGATTATCTAAAATTCAAACTATCGACTTTCTAATTTAAAAACGCAAAACAATAAAAACCCCCCTAAAAAAAAAATTAAGATAAAGAACAAGAAAATATGAATAAGATGACGACTTAAAAAACTATCAAATTTAGAAAATAATTTTTCACATTTCACACACTAGAAAATTAAAAGTCAAAAAATAGGTCTTTAAAAAAAAAGGTGTGATGCAGAATACTCACTTTTTAAAATCAACATGAAAATCACTACCATTCTAGAACTTGATTTCATCCTTGAACATGAAAAAAAATTAAAGTTCCAAAAACCATGTTCTAAAAAAAACATGTGTATTTTGCATCACCACTTTTGAAAATCAGGTCATTTTTTGCTATCTCTACGAAACGGGTAACATTATCAATTCCCGTTTCAAAGTTTACATTGTTATAGTATGTTTACAATAGAAGTCAACACTTTGACTTATCTAAATAAGAGCATAGATCATCTCTAAGAAGATGATACATGAGATCAGTGTAACACATGTTGCTTCAACTAATTCTCTAAGGTGACTCCTTCTCCTATCATTGTGTTGCATTTCATCATCATGTTGCACCTCATCGTGCTACACCATGCTACACCCATCATCACTATGTTGCATCTCATCATGCTTCATTAATCATGACTACACCCAACACTGTACTGCATTATGTGCCATTGTTGCACCATGTTTCCATCCTGACCTATGTGTTGGCTGCATCTTGCTTGCTTGTTGTTGCATGCTAGTTGTCCCTAGCATGCTAGCTGTAATAATGCAAGCTTGGTGTATTTGTTGCTATGTAGCATACAACTATCCCAATGTTAGTTAGTTGTCCCTTGCATGCTGCTCTCCTTCGAAGACAGATGCTCTAGTTATTTCGGTACTTCCCAGCAGTTCTAACCGTTTCGACTATTCCCAGTAGTTTTGATTGTTCCTGGTAGTTTTGGTTGTTCCCAGCAGTTCTGGCAACCGCAACAGTCTCGACAGTTCTAGATTTTCCAACAGTTCCGGCTTTTTTGGCAATTCCAGCATTTCCGATAGTTTCGTCTTTTTTGGCATTTTCGGTTTTTCCGAAATTTTCAACATTTCCGACATTTCCGAATTTCTGGATTTTCTGACTTTTCTGGCAATTCTGTCTTTTCCAACAGTTCCAGTAGTTCTGGCTTTTCTAGCTTTTCTAGTAGTTCTGGCAGTTCTAGCTTTTTCGACTTTTCTAGCAGTTCGGACTTTTCTGACAGTTCCGTCTTTTCCAGCTTTTCTGACAGCTCCAGCAGTTTCGACAGTTCTGACTTTTCCGACAGTTCCGACTTTTCCAGCTTTTCCGGCTTTTCTGACAATTCCAAATTTTTCGGCAATTCCGACTTTTCTAGCTTTTCTAGCTTTTCTGGCTTTTTTGGCTTTTTGAGCAACGTAGAGCTTATTCTCCCATGACCAAATTTAGATCTAGGGTATGTTATCTAGGGAAACATATACCCTAGGGCACTCCCTCTAGCTCTCATCTTCATCAAACACAAAACAGGATGAAGTGAGATCACAAGAGTGACTGTGTGTGTGACAAATGACTTCAAGTCCTCTTCTATTTATACTAAAATGAGGTTGAATAGACATGACTGTTGGGCTTCTCAACCTACATAAGTTTTTAGCTGACTTGACAATTTGCCCATAATCAAAATAAATTCATATCTTCATAAATACTTATTGGAATCGAATGTTCTTTAGATCAATCCTACACCTCTAGATGAGGGGGGTCCAAGAAAAATATCAGCTGCCATAAATAAGATGACCCACATGGAGTTTGGCCCTAGTTTCCAATTTTAACATCCTATCAACCCAACCTTCCTGCAGCGTGGACTTCTCCTCCTAGAAATTGCACAAATTTGTCTGCCTGTAAAGCCAGACCCCACACATAGTAACAGTCAATCTAGATTTCCCATCACCATCTCCGAGTGACTTCTGCTCAATTTTAACGAGTAGTGCCCGAAGCCTCCATCCTGGCTCGAAACTTACCTTATGCAGTTTCACAACCATTTTTTCTCTCCTGGTCTCCTACATCCAAAATGATCATGCAACATGGTAGACTAGGAGGTTTATGGATTTTATGTCATCTCATCATGAGTGATTGCAAATACATGTACACAAGAAAACACAGCATGATGACAGATGGGATGAACAAGTGGATTACATGCAAGAGGACCTTTTTGGGAACAGATGAACAAACGATGCATGCAAAGAGATGCGCTCATGAACAAGCGAACATGAAAAGATGTGTTCATAGAGGAACGAATGAACGAACATGCAAAGATGTGTCCGTAGACAGACGGACGAACGAGAATACACTTTTCGCGAACAAATGAACCTGTCAGGTATACCAAACTACAAGAAAGGAGCAACGTGTGAATGCAAAATCAAGTGAACCCCAATGACCATCAAAGACTCCACCCATCTTGCCATGCAGACATGAAGCTGTGACAGCTCATAAGGAAATCAATCACCCATCAACATTGAACTCGACATGCACACTAGCAGTAGCATGAGTGTACCAACACTATCATGTCAAGTCTTGTTATGAGAAATGTCATCCACATCTCTACTGTGGGCCATAGTGTCAATCAATGTAATGTAACGTGGAAGTGCAAGAGACGCACTTGTCATATGAAGAGTCATGTAAAGTTGAAAGGTCATGGAAGTCAAATAGTCATGAGCAAAGTGAAACAGTCATGGGGGAAGTCAAATGGTTGTAAGGGTCAATGTTACCCTTGGCTATAAATACCCTTTCATTTGTACATGCAAAGGAATTTTCACCTTGGCTCCTCCCACATAGTCTTGAGAGTATGTAGTCTTTTCTTTGAGGAGTGAGTAGTGGCTCCAACAAACCACCCACAGGGTTAGTGATGTAATGGTGCATTGATATGTCTTAGAACTTTTGCTTAATTTAGAAGTTTGCTAACAGGCTAGCACGTTTTCACACATGTATTGTAACTATTTGTAAGACTTATATTGGAACACTTGTAATGCATGTTGCTTTAACCTGTGTTAAACAATTGAACTGTTTCAGTTTCTCTCATACATATGTCTATGAAAATGTGTTGTATGAATTTTTAATGATGTCCTGGCCATGTTGGTTACCTCCCTATTCATTAGACAGATCTTTCACGTAAACTTGCTATAATGACCATCACACTCGCGCAAACTGATCTGCTAAGTGTTGTACGTGTTATCTTTCGTTGTGTGTTGTGATTGCCACATCCGCGTGGACTACTCCTCTAGAAGTTGCACATGTCTTACTGTGTTGTTTATTCCTAACAGAGTTGGGACTTCTTCCCATCCAACTTGGGACTCACTCCCACCCTCTCCCTCTATGATGAAAGAACCTTGACACAAGTAACACTAGCAATCACCACGCATGTGAACCTCATTGTTCAAAGACAAAGAAGACCACTCTCATGTGTTGACAAGAAAGAGCTAAATCATATCATTAAGATAATGGAAACCAGGTCATCATACCAGATGAGACTCCTACATCAAATAGTGTGAGGTCTAGTTGGGACTTCATACTGACAAGATCCCCTGATGTTGGTGGGTCCAACACCATCAACAAGTCCTCTAGGTGACGTGGAAGGTATGTATGATGTGTTTCTGTCAATTCCATTTCCTTAAGGTCACCTAGGAGGTTCAATCCAATCATAGCAGCCTCGTGTCACATGTTTACCCTGATTGGCTGGTTACTTGGGTAGATATGAGAAGATGGTGTTAAAGAGGGCCTAACTTGGGTCATGTATATTGGTTCCTAAATTTTAAGAGCCTATGTTGAGTTTAATTTGAGTTGTAATAATTTAATTTAGTTAAACTGAGTTAAAGTGAGTCAAACTAGTTCCAACTATTGGAGGAACTAGTAGGAGGTGTAGCAGTGGGGTACAACTTCAGTGTTCAACTAGTTGACTGATAAATCAGCTATAATTAAATCATGCATGCATGAAATTTGAGTTACCGAGTTGAGATTGGAGTCCAAGGGCAGTGTACTATCAGTTGTATAATTTTCTGAGTAGTACGGGCGGGGCATGCAGTCAGAGAAGGGCCTACAGGGATTGCATAAATCTAATTGATAATTTCCTATTTAATAGGGCGATAATTCATTGAGAAAGAGTGCAAGGAAATAATAGCCTGGAAGGTAGTAGAACTACCTAAGTATTGGCTAGTGTCATCTTGTGAGACAGTGAGATAGATTGCCCCTGTGTAGAGATTGTTCAGGTTGAACAAGCGATGTAAATCTTCTCTATTTTATGGTCTAATGCAATACATAGATAAGAAGGGGTTTTCTGCAATAATACTTCCCCTTAAATAAATATCTAAACATATGTGATTGAATATTGTCTCATGTTTTATGATTTCTCAATCGATTAATTGCTTCCACTAATGAATAGAGTAGATTCAAATATTTTGTTTTAGAATATTACATAAGCAATTTGAATCTACAAGAAATTTCTACAGATGACAAGTTTCTAGTTCAAACAATATTACTAAAACTTGACAAGGAAGAAAGAATAATATTAGAGCCAAAAGCAATCATAAAAATAAGAATCTGAAAATTATGGAATCGATCAATTTCAAAGTATCTCATTAAGTGAAAAAACTTATCTTCTAAAGATTCAACATGGGAGGATGAGTATTTTATACTGAAGCATCCAAAACTACTCAAGCGTTGAGAGGGGCATGTTAAGTCCCTATAATACTAGTCTAGCCCCCATATTGTTATTGTTGTGTCTCATAGAAGCCCATTACTATTATTATTGTCTCATTACGTCAATATTATTATGTAGGCCCTAATTATATTGTGACCCTTAGACTCCTATCTACACTAAGGAGGCCTTGCCAATTGTATAATCCAAGAATTGTTCATTTATCTGATGAAAAAGGAGTTTTCCCCCTTGACGAGGCTTATTTTCAAGTCATTGATCTATATTTTTTTATGTTTTGTGATTTGGTTACATAACGCTATTAAAAAATATCATTTATTTCTTCCCTTTGAAACTCACAATGAGATTCACCAATTGGAATCCCTTGTTGCTAGGGACAAACAAGTTTTCTTGGACTCTAAGATAGTATAGGATGTTTCTACTTAGTTTCATGACATTTGGCATACTCGGGAAAGAAGAAATAAGACTTAATGCCTTATCTCTATATTGGAAAATGAAAACCCTAATACACAAGGTATTGAAGGATAAATCAAGAGAGAAATATAATATCTTTGCATGTTTCAAAGCTGTCAAATGAGTCCAGAGAAACCAACGGGCGTGCTTAGAAAGGATGGATGTGAGGTTTGCGCATATAAAGTACCACCTCCAATGTGATCCTTAGAAAGAATGGATGTGAGGTTTGCCCATATAGAGTACCACTTCCAATGCGATCCTACTTCTCAAGGTCCTCTAGGCTCTTCAACACCTTTCACCTCCTACGAATCTTGATTTACTAAAAGTTAGTTTGTAGTTTTTTGTTTTACAGCATTGTAGCGATAGTAAGTTCTCAAAAATATCTATTTTCCATAGACAAATTGAAACCACCTAGTGACATATTTAAAGGACAATTGTGTGATGTACCTAGGTTCCATTTTATTTTAAAGCAATACCATATTAAATAAATAAAACAAACAAACAAACAACAAAGACTTAGTTCAAAAATAATTATGATATTTTTTACAAATATCAAATTTTAATTTTAGTTATAATATATTTATATTATTGGTTGTGGTCACTTTACCAATTCTTTTTATAAATATAAAAACATTTAAACCATATATCAATTATTTTTTGT
>APFE030230853.1:3035-23225 GCA_000404065.3 Pinus taeda
CAATCCGAACTCCCTGCATCAATACCAGTGCTCCTCAAACCATCTTGCATGTATCCTTCTCGAACACTGTCTTTACACCTGCATCATCCAACTTACTTACAGAAATCATATTTCTGGCCAACGCAGGAATATGCAGAACACCCGGAAGTGTTCTAACCCTTCCACCTTGCAACTTCAACTTTACTTTTCTGTGACCAATGATTCTAGCCTTCCTATCATCTCCTAATAAGACATCACCACCATCGTATTTATCATAAAACTCAGAACCACTCTCTATGGGGAGTGAAGTGAAAAGATGCACCTGAGTCAATCAACCATGCCTCATGATCTACATGTGTAATTGAATAAGACAAGTACACATCCCCACCTTCATCTGAGGTGGTTTTTGCTTCTGCAGAAGGAGCATCATCAGATCCCTTTCCTTTATCAGGAGCTTTATATTTACACTCCCTTTTGAAGTTCCCTCCCTTTCCGCATTTCCAGCACACCACCTTTGTAGGTTTTCCTAGAGATTTAGATCTGCCTCTAGATTTAGATCTCCCACTCGATGACTTATTTTTGTTTCTGTTCTAGGACCATCCTCGTACAGACAAGGCATCACCATTCTGGTTGTCCATATTTTTCCGTCTCATCTCCTTCGTCAGCAAGGCTGAGACCATTTCATCAAACTGCAAAGCCGTTGCATTGCTACCTATTGCAATAACCAGACTATCCCACGACTCTGGTATAGAACACAACAAACTGATGCACTTATCTTCATTTGAAATTTTAATATCAACATATGATAACTAACTTACCATAGTATTAAACGCATTCAGATGCTCTATCGCCGAGTCTCCATCTTTCATCCTCAGGGTATACAACTTTTTCCGTAGGAATAGTTTATTCACCAAAGACTTAGATTGGTACAAAGTCCCTAACTTGTCCCACAAAGCCTTCTCCGTAGCTTCCCCTGATACATTCAGCAATACTGAATCTGAGACACACAATCGTATTGTGCTCTTTGCCTTCCAATCCAACCTCTTCCTTTCTTCATCGGTCACTCCTGTTGGTTTAGTACCCGGATCTACCACGATCCACTGATGTTTATCCACCAACAGATCCTCCATCTTGAGTTTGCACAACTCAAAACTCTGACCATTGAACTTCTCAATCTCTATCTCTCCGCTGCTCGCCATCTTCTTTCACCAGCAGAATCGATCTCGCGGATCTCCCACTGAATAGGGTCTACCACAGGCCCGAGTGAAACCCCTCAGCAACAAAGGCATCCCCTTGAAGCCAAAACGACTCTGATACCAAATTTATGATTTAAACTTGTACATAAATTACCTGCATACGAATTCTAAATCACAGTAAAATAAACAATGCGAGAGCATAACACATAAAAACACATATGCACAGAGATTTCCCCTGGATCCCAAAATTGGGATTACCAGCTTCATTTTTCATTATGTTCCTTTCAGTGTTACAATACATATTTATACATGCCGAAGCATTGAATACCATGGACCGAAAACCATCGTGTCCAAAACCATGGACCGAAAACTATTGCGTCTAAAAAACATGTGCAAAAATCATGCACAAAACCATAGGTGGGTCCGCTCAACCTAACATAGGGTCCAAAACCAAAATTTTCCGAGGTACTGCCCCGGACCCCATAAAGTGGGTTACGGGTACCCCTCAAATACCCTGTTAACTATGTGGAAAGAATATAACACAACCCAACAAAAAAATGGCAAATGCCATATCTATTGCTGGAACACCACTTCCAACATGCTCAATTCCATTTCCAGAACCTTTGGTTTTGCAGCCTCCTCAAACTAGTCTTCCTTTAAGTATTTTGGCCTTCCTGTTTTTCTTAAAAGAGCCTTCAGTAGAGATTGGCTTCCCCAACTAGATAAATTCAAGAACAAGCTACTTGCCTGGGGATTTTCCTGGCTCAACATTGTTGGTAAGTCAGTCCTCGTTAAATGTGTGCTTAATAGTCTTCCCTTATTTCAGTTTTTTGTTCTTCTTTCTCCCTCCAGGATTCTCAGAAAAATGTAGGAGATTATTCGGAATTTTTTTTGGAAGGGGGGCAAGCAAAATAAGAAAAAAATTTCATTAATCAGCTGGGATTCCATCTCCAAACCGCTCTTGGAAGGAGGCTTGAATTTAAAAAATCTTGGATACCAAATATCGCCATGGGAGCTAAGCTCATTTGGAGAATTATTGCTCCTAACCCTAGCTGGGCTCATATAGCTCTTTGGAAAAAATATTTTAAGGGCAAGCGTTCCCGCTGTCTTGACCATCCTCTGTCCCTCCGCCCTTCCAGAAGCTCTGTTCAAAATACTGTCAGCTTATAAATACTCATGCGTTCTGGGTCCCTGGCAATGGAAAAAGGATCAACCTTTGGACAAACAGAATTATGAACAATGAGTCGCTGGGAGACTATCCCTCTCTCCATGCGTTGCGTAGTTGGATGAACGATGTTGGATTGTGTTCCTTGTGGGATATCTCAGCCTGGTAGGATTCATGTTGGGCTACTGGAAAATTGAAACGCCCCCAAATTTGGCTATAGAATGCAAGGAACTACTCTCGAAGCTTCATGAATTGGCCCCAACACAGATGTGTAGCAGGTATTCTAGAGGTTGGGGTGTGTAGGCTGGTGGTTATTCTGTTGCTTCGGGATACGCCAAGCTATGTGAGTGCCCCCATGTGGCCAGGAATCCAGAGCCTTGGAAAGGGATTTGGTACCACCCCTCCCTGCCAAAAATCGATTTTTTCAATTGGCTGTTATGCCACTCTAAAATCTTGACTGATGACAATCTGTAGAAGCATGGCTTCCACGACCCTTTAAGGTGCAGACTTTGCAAGGTAAATCAAGAAAGCATTTCTCGTTTGATGCTAGAATGTTCCTTCACTTTGCAGATCTAGTCCACGTTGCTGAATACTTTGAGTGCCAGCTTCAAGTTGCCTTCCTCCACTGCTTAATTTTTTGACAAATGGCTGCAAAGGTGCCTTGGTCCTCATCCAAAAAACAAAATTATCAGAGATGCTTGGTTTATCCTCCCTAAAATTACTTGCTGGAAAATCTGGCTTTAGCAAAACAAAAGGATTTTCAGAAACTGTGAGCAAGACGTCAAGCTATTGGAAATTAAAATTAAATGTCAGTTTGAAGAGTGCCTGAGAGACCACAAAGATGATTTAAATCTCACTCAACAAGATAAAAATTGGGGCTCTTCGCTTGATCTACAGTTCCAAAATTTGGGAAAGAGCATCTCCCTCCCAAAAGCTTGAAAAATAAGGGCTACAACAAATGAGCTCTAGGGATGGATTGCAAACCATCAGAGGCACTCTCTATTTTTTGATGGGGCTGCTAAGGGAAATCCTAGAAGAGCTGGTGCTGGAGGAGTTATTTTTAACCCAACTGGATCTAGGATTTACAGTTTCACTTGGGGCTTGGGCATCGCTTCCAGCATTGGAGGCTTTTGCTCTTTATTAAGGACTCAAGATGTTGAAAGTGCTGAACATCAGGGAGGTTAATGTTATTGGAGACTCTCAAGTTATTATTAATACTATGGTGACTCATTCTAAGCCAAAGGACCTAAGGCTAGTAAGGCTAATTCACAGAATTTCAGACCTTGGTGATTCTTTCCAGAATTTAAAATTCTATCTTGTGTTGAGAGCCAATAATAAAGTGGTAGACACTGAAGCTAACAAAGCAACCCTTCTTACAGCTGGTGCTCCGCTCAGAGGCAGATAGGAAATATGGGAACCAATCCCTTAATTTAGAACACTATCATGTTTTATTGCTTTCTATTAAATCAGTTTGTTTGTACCCACAAGTTTGGGAAAATCTCTGAAATTGATAACATAGTTGTAGCTAAGAAAAGATGTGAGCTAATCATAAATGCCATAGTCTTGCAAGGTTGCTTGGCACTTATCGTTTTAGACTCACCCTTTGTAATCCGCTCTTTGGCATCAAGGCAAAGATTCTAATATATCCACTACCCGTTTCTGTAATAAAAAAGAAAGAAAGAAACAAGAATTAAATGTTTAAATGGGGACATATAGAAAAGGAATCTTTTGATTCAATCAAGCAATGAATCATAAATGCTCCTGCATTAAACACTCCTGATTTTTCAAATCATTTCATCCTATATACTCTCACATCTAATTTATCTAATGCAGCAGTACTGACACAAATCAATAATCAAAACTTGGAAGTGCCAATTTCATTTTATAGTTGAAACCTTCAAGGTGCTAAACTCAATTACTCCGAAGTTGAAAAACAAGCCTTTTTTGGATATAAAGCCATCAAATATTTCAGTCCCTTTCTCTTAAAAGCTCATACAAAAGTTATAGTCCCTTTTTCAGTAGTAAGAAAATTACTAGTTCAAAGGGAATTGGGATAAAAAAGGGCAAATTGTGTCACAGCATTACAGGAATATGATTTGGACATAAAATCAGGAAAGATTGTCAAAGGCCAAGGTTTTTGCAGGTTGTTGGTAGGAGCTTCTAATATTCAGGAACATGAAGGTACAAATAGTATTGAATAAATCAATGAGATAAGTACAAACAACCCTGAAACTCAGTATGCAGATTTTATATTCTACTTAAAAAATGGGTACGCTTCTAATATTTCCTATCAAAATAATCGTGCCATAAGAATAAAGGAAAAAAATTTTATGGTTGTTGATGATGTGTTGTTTAGATGGAATTATGATTCAATTTACCTGAAGCGCAAAAGGTATTGCAGGAACTACATGATGGTCCAGCAGGAGGACATTTTGGAGCTGATACAACAGCCCACAAAATCATTCATGTTGGGTATTATTAGCCCACTTTATTTAGAGATACTCATGAATATGTAAGAAAATTCCAAGCATGTCAAACTACTAGTGGAAGACAAAATTAGAGCTTTTCCTTTGCAACCAGTCAACATTGAACAACCTTTTGAACAATGGGGATTGGATATCATTGGAGAAATTACTCCACAATCATCCAAGCAACATAGGTATATCCTTATAGCCACTGATTACTTTACTAAGTGGGTGGAAGCAATTCCTTTGAAGACAACAAACTCTGAGGCAATCATTGAATTCATAGATCAGTTCATCATTACCAGGTTTGGTGTCCCAAATGCTCTTATTTTTGATAATGCATCCTATTTCTCTGGTAACTCTATGCTTGAATTTTCCATCAAGACAGGATTCAAATTGAAATATTCTGTGAACTACTACCCTTAGGGTAATGGTTTAGAAGAATCTACCAATAAGAATATTATCAAAATCATTAAGAGAGCTATTGAACAGAACTATAAAAATTGGCATAAGTCTTTGATACTTGCATTATGGGCAGACCACATAACACACAAGGCCTCAATAGGTACTTCTCCACTTAATATAGTGTATAGAAAAGAGGCTATCATACCATCAAATTTAATACTTCCATCACTAGCCTTAGTGCAGTTTATTGAATAAAATCCCTCATCTTCTATTCGATTAAGACATGATCAGATTCTGAAACTAGAGGAAGAAAGGGAGAAAGACTGAATTACACATGCAAAGCATCAACACATTATCAAATCCTCTTTTGATACAACTTCAACAGGCTCAAAACACTTACAAGTTGGCGATCTATTTTTGAAGTGGGACAAAGCCCATGAGGATAAATGAAAACACACTAAATTTCAGAAAATGTGGATTGGACCATTCCAAATCATCGAGAAAATAGGCCCATCTACCTTCATATTGCAAGATCTGTTAGGAAAGAGAAGTTCTCTTCCTGTTAATGGGCTTATTTTGAAGAAATTCTTCAATTGAGGAGGTAACCCATTCTCACTTTGTAAATATTCAATTTCCAGTTGTGTGAATAAACAAATATTTCCATGTGCAATAGGCAGACGGTCAACAAGGCTTGGTTTGGTGTGGATAGTCATAGCTCCTTATTTATTAATAAATAACTATTATAATAATAATAATGATAGTAATTAATAATAATAATAATAATTTGTATAAGTTTAATAATATTATTATAATAATGATTGTCATAATATAGTTATAATATTATTAATAATAATTACTAATAATAATAATAATAACAATATAATAATATATAATAATAATACTATATAATAATAATATATAATTAATATTAGATAAATTTATGTTATGATAATAATAACAATAATAATAACGACTTATGTGATAATAATAATAATAATTTACACCACGATGATAAGGAATTTCTTAACAATAACAACAATGATATTGATATTGATAACCATAACAATAAGGTTTTGAGTGTGGATCTGACTATTCTTCCCCCTTCTTCCAGGAATAATAGAGTTATTAACCTCTCTAGATTTTCTTTCTCCCCTTCTATTTTTAGCCTTTTAAGCAAGGGTTTAAACTTTTCCATTGCCCCTAGAAATATCCCGATGGATGACATTATTTGCGACGTGGAGTACGGGATTGGAGATCTTCTAGATAAGATCAAGGACACTATTAGGCAAGATTGTGTTGTCATCCTTAGAAAGGCTAAGCCCCCTCAGAAGAACCAAAGCAATGAGGAATTCTCTGCCCTAAAATCCTTAAATCAGAACAAAGATATTGTCGTTCTGAAGGCGGACAAAGGAGGAGCTACGGTCATCCTTAACAAGGATGATTACCGTAGGAAGATGTCGATCATCTTCATGATAGTGGCAGTTATAAAAAACTGCCCAAGAACCCTCTGAAGAAGATTTCTAGGATAGTGGCTCTCACCATCAAATCTAATAGCTCGGTGAGTTCCCTGTGCCACAAACTAATTGAAATTAGTCCCATTGCTCCTAGGATCTATGGGCTACCGAAGATTCACAAGGAAGGGGTCCCTCTGAGGCCTATCGTCAACACCATTTGTGGTCCGACCTATCTTCTAGCTAAGTTCCTTGCCCTTAAACTTAAGCCCCTGGTTGGCCACACTGAGTCCTTCGTGAAAGACTCTGCATCCTTCATTAAGGAGGTTAAGGATATTAGGCTTAGCCCTTAGGAGATTCTCGTTAGCTTTGATGTGGTCTCCCTTTATACATGCATCCCTATAAAGGAGGCCTTGGAAGTGATCTATCGCCCAACAGATCCCGATACCGTGCTTCTGGTTGAGATCTGTCTCACTTCCACTTTCTTCTGTTTTGAGGGTGAGTTCTTTGAACAGACATGTGGTGTTGCCATGGGTTCCCCTCTTGCCCCTATTGTTGCGAATCTTTTTATGTAAGATTTCGAAGCCAAAGATTTAGAATTGGCTCATCTCCTTCCCAAGCTTTGGAAAAGGTATGTAGATGACAATGATGTCATCTGGTCCCATGGCCTAAAGGAGTTGGATCGCTTCTTCAATCACCTCAACGGCCAGTCCTCAACCATTAAGTTCACCATGGAAAAAGAGGTCAATGGTTTCCTCTCTTTCCTGGATATTCTTATATCTAGGAATAAGGACGGCTATCTCTCCCACTCTGTGTTCTGAAAGAAAACGCATACTGAGTAGTATCTTCATGCTGATTCCCATCATTTCCCTGCTCAGACGATGGGTGTTATTAACACCCTCGCTACTCGTGCCCTTATGATTTCTTATAATAAGAGGTTTGATAAGGAGAGATCACATCTCCTTGATGTCTTTGTGGAGAATTGATATAGTAGGCACCTAGGTCAGAAGGCTTTCCTTAAAGCCTGTAAAAATGTGTTAATTAACAAAGAGCCAAAAGAGCGTTGTCTAGGTGTCCATCTTCCCTATGTCCAAGGAACCATGGACAAGATTGCTCAAATCCTAAAGAGGTATGATATTCCCTCAACCTTTAGGCCCCTCAACACCATTTGCAATTCCCTCCAATCGGTGAAAGATCCCATTAACCATAAGGACATGAAGGGTGTCTACTTGATCCCTTGTTCTTGTGGGATCCTCTATATTGGGGAAACATGGCGCTCCATCCATCAGAGGATCAGCGAAAATGTAGCTGACCTAAGACATGGGAGACCCAAGCCTTCAGCGTTAGCAAAACATGTAGAAAAGACCAAGCATTAGGTTTGTATAGAGGAGGCCAAGGTTGTTGCCAAAGTTGCTCAGTTCTATCATCGTAAATTCAGGGAAGCTATTGAGATTGAAAGAAGGCCTAACAATCTCAATAGAGATGATGGCTAGAAGATCAGTAGATGTCGGATCCTTGCCCTTTCATCCTAGTCTTTCTCTTCCTCCCTCCACACCCCCCCCCCGCCCCACCCTTCATCTTCTTTGCTTTCGTTAGGGTTTAACCTTCATGTTTTGGATTTTTCCCGGTCCTTCTCCTTCCTTTTATGTTAGGTCGCTCTTTCTATTTATTTATTTCTTCCTGATAGATATTAACGAATATAATCGTAACTATTATATAATATTATTATTACTTTTTAAAGGTCTATAATTTTATTTACTTATTTATTATTTTTTTTGGATTTATTTATTTCTACATTTCTTAATTAAATTTTACTCATTTTTATTTTGTGTTATCTTTTAGTTATTTACCCATCTAATTTCAACTTATTAGTATTATATAGCTTTTATAAACTAACTATCTTCCTAAAATTACTTATATATATATAATATATATATATTTATATATTATAATAATTATATATATATTATATATATATATATATATATATATATATATATATATATAATTAGGTCTTTAATCTAACTAATTTCTATTTAATTTACGATTTTTAAGTATTAAATTATACCTTTTAACCAACTAATAAATTATCACCATCTAAAATTATTTCATTTTATATATATATATTATATATTATATATATATATATTATATATATATATATATATATATATATAATTTAACTTTCTAGTAATATATAGTTATTATAACTAACTATGATACTAAAATTACCATATATATATATATATAAAAGTTAGGTCTTTGATCTAACTAATTCCCATATAATTTACAATTAATAATGTTACCTTTTAACTAACTAATAACATAAACACCATCTATAATTATTTCATTTATATATTTTAAGGTATGGTAACCGATGATAACAAACTCCCATTAAATTATCAATTTAACTTTTTGAATCCGGTCCCTAAGTCAAAATTAGCCATTGGTCAAGATAGCCATTGCAGGCTCTACTTAGACTATTTAACATGCAAAGATGGATCTGTTTCTTCAACTTGTCCTGATGATGAACCACATTGGTTGGTTCGAAACGCGTCGACAAATGTCTTTCTTTATGTGATTTACGCCGAAGTTCTACTTATAGCAAATATTTTTGTCATAAGAAATAAAACTTGTACATAACACGCTATTGGTTTTTACTATATTGAAAAAGTCACTCAAAAGAAAATACTTTTAATATTTACTTTCGTTACATGGAAGTCTTGAAGGAAAAAGAAAATTCTAGGAAATTAGGTATGATTGAATTCTGAAAACCCTTTTTATTTTTGTAAAATCTTCTCAAAACTGAAAAATATTGTAAATCATTCTAAAAGTTCTAGAAGCCTAAAAACAGTTATCAATACAAAGCAAAGACTGATTAAAGCCTAACATCTTTAACTCCCAAAATTGTCATCCATATTCTCTTAACGAGAAAATTAGTCACCCCACCCATCAAAGTTTATGATTTTTCAGAGTGTAATTCTAAAATATATCTGATATAAAAGATAAGAGGTCTTATCATAAGCCTACTTACCATGTTCATAGGGGACTAGCTCAACTGACATTACCAATACTGCGTACCAAAATAGGGTAATGGCTTATAATTATAAGACAAGGGGTCTCATCGTGAGCCATCTTGTTTAATTAAATTACAACCAGTGAATGGCATTGTCAACATCTGGCCGCCAAACTAGGACAATCGTTTTTTATCTTACAAAATAAAGAAAAAAATAAAATGAAATACAAAAAATGTGGAAACATGTCTTTTGGATTCATTCTTTTAAACTATACTCTGAAATGGATGGGACAATGAATTATTAAATGGTTAAAAGGTAACCTTGCCGAGACTATGGATGTTTGCTGGTAGCAGTGGCTCTACCTGTGACAAAGGATTCGTTATACAAGCAAGGTGAGAAAAGTATTTTATTTTATCATTATCAACCAAGTACGATTTACATAAAACTTAGGGATGTATTTAATTTTGAGATGAGAAAGAAATAACAAAAATAATTTTCATCACATTCATAATTTATAATTACCTGAGTTATATTAGATTTTCTCTATATATTAAGATTTTCAGACCAAGAAGTTAAAGTATGATATTATTTTCTCAGAGATAACTGTTTCTCCCATTGAATCGCCAATTGTTGTGTTGTACAACAACCCCCCTTTTCATAATTTTTTTATACAAAATATTAATATGAAATAGGTCCCTTTAAAATAAACTTAGTTAGATGTGTGAATAAAATGGTATGTAACTCATCATAAGGAAAATCCTTGTTAAAAGCCCCCGATGTAAAGAAATCATTTTATACAAACTTTTAATAAGAAATAAAATGTTTCCTTTATAAATACTTAAAAATCATTCAATATTGCGATAAAGCGATTAGAGATCGCATATCGAAATATTAAAGGAAATGCATAAGCAACAACCTCATCCAATGCTCTGATCCAAAAATACAATAGTAATTGGAGAATCGGGGAAAACAAATGCCGACGCATCATAAAGCAAAGACCCTCAATTCCTCCGATGAAATAAATCTAATCCCAATCAGTGATCGACGACTCAGCGATCTCAACAATAAAGGAACATTTGAAAAGGCCAGACCGAAAATTCCCGATGTGATAAAGCTAATCGCAATCGGTGATCGGCACTCGGCAGAAGACACACGATAAAGGGATAAAGCCCATGTTAAATCCCAACTATGATCTATTACTTAGGCACACGTCTTGAAAAGAAAATATATTAAAGGAAGCTTGCATGAATTATAGTTTATCACCTTTTGATGATTGGAAATGTTTAAAGGAAGTCTTAAAAGCCTTCCCTTTGACATTCCCGATCGTTGATTAGTGATTTATTGTTGATCGTTAATCATTAAAAATCTAAGGCACGCTTGAAAGAATCATTCAACATATGGCCAATGTGATGGGCATTTATGATGATATTCACCATGATTGACAGTTTTAACGGCTATTCAATATTGCAGTTAAGGATCAATATTTCAAAGGATTTCATCCCTGTTAATCCTTAACTTCATTGTATTTTATGCCAATCGACGTGATTCTAAATATTATCATATTTGCTTGCAACAACATTTTCTATGTATCACTGTCTGCAACTGTTTGCCTATAATTATTCTGAAACTAGAGAACCAGAGAAAATGGGAAAGAAATCAAAGAAGTTCGCTGCAGCAGCCCCTACAGCAGTAGCTCATCCAGTCAAAGATCCTGGACCAAGAAAGAAAGCGTTAATCTCATATATGACATGCCTTGGCCTAGGAAACACGAGTTGGGAAAGCATTTACAATCTAATACAAGCCAAGGACCCTGAGAAATTATTAGAGTCAGCCACAACTGACTCCACTAACAAATCCAAAGGAACCCTTAAAGAATTGGCTTGTTCCTATCTACACAAAATAGCAGCGCGAGCTAAAATTATTCCATATACGGACGTAGTGAGATGGGTGGTGGAGAAAATTGCAGTCTCCGACAGAACCTTTTGCACAGCTGATGGGAGGATATTTGGTTCATTTAAGCCTGAGGATCTCATGAAAATGTACCACTTACCTCGACTTGAGAAGCGATACAAAAAGGATTTCTTGGAGGCGTACGCAAAGGAGAATTATTCAGAGTTAGCTTCGATAAAGAAATGGAGACATTTTCATGAAAAGCAAAAGCACAAGTCATCGGGTAAGTACTCTGTTGACTCTTTGGCTTCCCCTTATTGTTATGTCGGGGCTATGATGTGTAGGATATGGGGAACACATGATTCGGCCAAATTCACCATAGAAATGGTACCCCTAATGGAAGCTGCAATCAATGGTTATGTAGTGGATTGGGCTAATTTCTTGTCTGATAAACTAGCCACAACAATTTTAGAGTAGAGAGGCAATGCGTATAAAACTTCCCGGATTATTCCCTCGTTCTGTTACAGTGCTTATATTATGGATACTATTTTTTTTAATTCGGAATATCCAATACTTGGGTGGAAATGGACGTGTCAAGACCCGAATCCAATCCACATTTACCAACAACAGTTATGGAAGGCGAATTACAAAAATCATTTGTATAAAATTTGCAATGGTTTTATTCTCCCTGTATATTATTCTATTTTTAATAAACCTACTCCAAGGATATCCCTGGAAGCAAAAATTGATTTAACAGCAGTAGGCAGTTGGTTTGGGGAAGAAAAATTTACTTACATAAGGCTTTTTGGTAGCCTTACTAAACCCCATGTTCTTCCCTTGTATGTGCCTAATAAATTGTTAGATCGAGAGTTGGCCTACCAAATAATAGTAGAAGGGACATCCAAAACCCTTAAGGATTCAAAGAAGCATATTTTGCCAAATTTCCCTTTACGGTGTGGCATTTTCACTCTGCATGACTACAAGCATCCAAAGGAGACAGAAAAGATACTAATGTTGAATCTGGCCACAATTCCTAACAGGGCATATGATTTAAGACAGGTTGCTTATAATGTCATGTCTCAAGCCAAACTTGCTAAGTTCGATCATATAGCTGATGAATTTGATGATCTATTTTCCTTAGCCGAATCATTATTCCAAGTTAAAACATTGGCTAGGATGAGGTATCAAGATGAAGGACTAGAAACATTTAATATGCTTAGAGACCAGATGTTGCAAACTCTGCCTCTAGACCTATTAGCCACAACCCCAAGAGTTCAATCAAGAGAAATTTAATAGCAAGCTACTGATAAAGCTCCTGTAGGGGAAAAGATTCCTGAAAATGAAAAAACACCAGAGCAGGAGCAAGGAATAGAAAAGGGAAATGAACTTATTGATCCAGACATTTCTATTGATCCTAAACTACTAAAAAAATGGCAACAATTTGACTCGATTATCAGCAATACTGAGAGCTTGTAGGGATTTAGTACTCCTGAAGTAACAACTGGACAGAAGACAACGACTAATAGAGTTCCATCTGAAGGAACTAGTGGCCCATCCATAACTCAAACAGATGTTGAAATAATTCTAGAGACCCCTTCTAATGAGATTGTTCTGCGAGTAGAAGAAATACCACCCTTAGATGTCTTCTACAGCCCTAAACATAGGGTTGTAATAAAGAGGCAAAGGAAAAAGAGAAAAATTGATCAATATTCTATTTTACCTACACAGATGGAGATAACTAATGTGGTGTGAAAAGAGGAATTTGACCCTTCCGAAGATCTTACTAAGCTCTCTCAGTATGCCATAGGATATACATCAACTACTATGGATAAGGCATCAGAAGTTAGCAATTTACTTAAGGAAAATGATCAGGCAATCATCTCACTAGAGACATAGGTATAGGAAAAACATCAGAGGATTGAGCAGTTAGAGCAGTAGTTAGTAGCATAGAGGCAATCAAACGAGCAATTAAATGAGTAATTGCTCAAAGAGAAACAGAGGATAGACCAGCATGCAGTTCAAAAGTAAAAAAAGTTATCTCAAACATTGAACAAGCTAAAGACAATGAATGAACAGTTGAGCAAATCGAAATATGAATAGATCGCTCAATTGTCATTACAAATAGAAAGGTTCAAAGAATTTCCTAAAGTAGAGGAATTCAAATCATAGGCTCTCCAGATAACCAAAGCATTATCCACTCAAGTGAACTTGCTAAGTAATAATATTTCTCTTTTTCCTCCCTTCTATGAGATTTCCTCCTCCATGATTGATAAGTCGGTTGAAGACAAGCAAAAGTTGGAGCAGTCAGATGAGACACTAACAGAGTTTCTTTCCTGGCAAGAAACCAAGGAAGGGCAAGTTGCAAATCTGCCTCATATATTGGAATCACACAAAGAAATTCTGTTCCTTGAGTGGCAAACTCAATTGATGAAGCCAAAAAGGGAAACATCGAGATGTAGATCGGCGACCGGTAATTTAGTGGAACTAATTAATCATACTCTCTATTTTTTAAATTTGATTTCAAAATGTACCCCAGGAAAACTACCATCAGTTAAAGAGTTGGAGCGAACATGGAAGCAGGAGCTTGAAAAGAGGCAAAGATTAATCGCGGGCATCCAAACATTGACATGGGAAACCTTTTGGCTCTTCTTGGTGAAACCATATAGTCAAAGGATAGCAATCAAATGCCTGACCAATGCAATCAGTTACATGATTCCTGAAATTACTGATGCCACCTATACTGCCCAGCTGCATTCGCGTATGAGTCATCCTTTAGAGTTGCAGCCAATGCTCGCCATATGCCAGCTCAAGCCAAAAGAAAGTCAGCTGAAACAATTAATCATCCTTACTGACTACAAGCATATCTATTTCAGGGAGATTTTCATATATTTATGATTCGGTTAAACCAGCTCACAACATTTTTATTTCATAGTTAGTTAGTTTAGATAGTATTTATAGACCCTTTCATGTTTTTTAGAAAGGGTCCTAAGATTTTGTATGAAGACTTGGATTGGAAGTTGCACTATTGTGCTTTCAATATATATATATATATATATGAAACTGGACCTGTATTCTGAGCTTTTAATGAAGAGTACTTTTGTCTTATATGCACTACTTCTTCCTATAAGAGTATTTTTAAGTTAGAGAGCGGGATCCAAATGCAAATTCATGTCAGAGAAGATTCAAATTCATATGGTACTGTTATCTATGTTTTGCTCCATTCCTTTATGTGAATTAACATTCATTCATTTTTTCTATTATTGATGTATATGTAATTTCTTAAAGCAATCTCTTTTACTTATCACTATTGAATGTTAAAGAATTGTTATCTTTCATCTATATATGTGTCAATGATATAAATATCAGTGCAATAATGTTTTAATTATTACTTTGTTAAACTATTTGAACAAAGTAATTATCATATGAATGAATAATTTTGTTTGAAGGTAAAGTCATCTACATGCTTACTTTTAAATAAGAACCATTAAGAGTTGCACTAAGACAGAGATTTCCCAAGATAGATTGGTTATTTTATTGCCCTTTTTAGAATAAATCATCCATCATTTCCAATAGTAATTAGAAAACCAATCACTTATCCATCCTATTTACAAATAATTGGGACACTGGTCCCATTATATCCAGTCGGAGCCACCATACCAAATAGGAAAGGAGTTGCCTTTAAGGTCCAGACCGGGTGGTTTTCCCCGATGTTGATGCAGCGATTTTTGAAGCATGAACACTTGGGTAGGGGGAAACTTGAATTAAGAGGGAAAATATACCTTGGTTGAATACTTCCCTTTGATGTGATCGTTGGTCTTCCAAAGAAGCTAAAAGCTTGGGAAGATGGAGGGTCAAGGTGTGATTATAAAAATAAGAGGGAGGAGTGATCAAGGGGTTCTTCTTCTTGTTTTTTAAGCTTCTAGTTTCTCTTTCTTCTATTACTCTCTCATAAATCTCTCTCTCTCTCTAAAATTAAAATTGGAAAAAGGATTGGTGATAGAACACAGAGAGGTTTGGACCTTATGATTTGTTAAGATATCTAAGTGATAACTTATGTTACAAGATATTGATTTGTTACAATTATTTTTCCCTTGACTAGATGGCTTTGAAGATTGGGAATGGTCCTGTTTGTGTGTGGCACACACAACACTAAAGAGGGGAGGGACGAGGGATTGTAGAGATAAGATAAGGAATCCCTTGTGCTATTCAAACATGCATGGTTTTTTTGTGAATGTGAGCCTAAACAAAGATGGAAAGGTTGATGTCTACATTTTCCCGTGTGTATGAAGGAGTATGGCGTTCAATTCTAGTGTTAAAATATGGTATGAATATGAGTGCACCCATGAGTTAAATGTTGGAAATAATACTGAGAGGGAGAGAAAATGCGGGGGGGTGTGCGGTGGGGAGGGGGGCAGTGAATCATTATTATCAACTTACTAAATTTTTCTTTTCATAATAAAATTTATATACGCTACTTCAGTGAAGTGAACTTGTATGTGCACACAACTATTCTTAAGGTAACCAACATATATCTAGTGAAATTATGATTTAGTTTATTCATCATATGTTGATCTTTAATCAGTGCATCAATACTTAATTAACCATTTAAATAGTAACCATGTGTAGTAATAACAGAATAAGCAATCACACAAAAGAAACACACATGACACCAATATTTAAGGTGAAAACCCAATGCGGGAGAAAAACCACTTGCTGTTGTCATCTCTGTCTTCTTTTAATATAAGAAAAACTTGTTTATAATCATGTATTAGTGTAGACTCATACAAGTACGCAGGCACCCACCTAAAGAAGGCTACAACCTTGTCTTGTTTGCCAGATTCTACTGGAAGGGAGCTACAACCCTTGAACTGTTGTGCTAGCCAATATGTTTACTAGTACGTACGCGCAGACCTACAGAAGGATCCAACCTAAATTTATTTTCCAGCTACTACTCGAAAGGATATCCAACCCTCGAGCTCTTGTGTTGGCTGATATGTTTACCAGTATGTAGGAAATGGCCTAAAGAAGGATACGACCCTCTCTCTTTCTCTAGGGACCACATTTCATAAATTCTCAGACTGGATACTTCTGGTACACAACAACACAATATGAAGGCCATGTTTCATCTAATTTTCATATTGGACCCATCAAAAACATTGAAGCTCAAAATCAATCACCACTGCAATAAAATGAATCACTAAAAACCCATCATCACTGAAGCAAATCACAACCAATCAATTTGAACATTTAGACCACTGTCACCATAACAAAGTCACCAGAACACACATCAGAACCCATAACTCTAGATCAACAACCAGAACCAACTCCAACTTCAAACATCATACTTCATAATGTATATTCTACTTTGAAGAACTGAATGAGCGTGTATATACGCCTTCACTAAGGCGAACCAGCGTATAGATCTGCAAATACCAACTTGAAACTTTACAATTGTTCTAGACGTTTGTCATACCCAGATCATAATATTTACAGAATAAAACATGTGCTAACAATTAGATCTAGCCCAACGAATGTTAAATCGTTCAATGAAAAGTCATTTCAGGTCTCATGAATCTGATCCAACATTAAGTTCAAGGTGCACAAAATATTTGAGATCATATCATAATCACAGCCCCTACAACATAAAATATGCTTTAGATAGAAGTATTCTTGAGAAACCCTTACACTTTCACACATGGCCCTTTAATATTCTCCTCCTTATATAGTTTTATCCTTTGTCAATACCTTGGACCAAAACCTCTGACCAAAACCTTGTATCCATACCTCAGACCAAAACCTTGATTTTCCATCCCATACACACGTTTCCTTCTGTGAAAGTGAATGCATATGTATATAGTCCTTTTTTTCTGTTAACCCATGTGTGTACACTACTTGGACAAAGTGAACTAGCATATACTTCTCAAACCATTCTCTTTCTTCAATATCTGGAGTTTAATCTGTAATCCTTTGTTGTTAACCTATTGCACAGTGAACTGTCACCTATGTGAGTTTCCATCAAGGACAATAGATGTACCATAATGCCAACAATCTCCCCCTTTAGACTTGATGGCAACCACAACTCCAAGATACTCTCCCCCCTTGACATCAATGAAAAAGGGTGGACGAAGATATTCTCCCCCTTTGAGATACACTATGATGTCCATGCTCCCCCTGAGTACATGCAAAGTTTGCAGAGATATGTTTCAAAAGAATAACATGACTCTGTAACTCAACTAAGTGTGTATGAATTCCCTAAGACCAATGAATCATACATACATCAATCACCCAACAACGTGGGGATACACCAAGATTGACTCATTCACCCAACCAAGTGGGGATATACCAAGTGTTTATTCATGATCAAAATAGCAAATATTACATCATCCTTCCCATGCATAGTGGGGTTACAAATTAGGTCTTTACATGAAATTTACCTCAAATGATATCCATGACATTTATAACAAGGACCAACGATCTAAAGAATACCATGATAGTCATCAACAACTATCATACACCATATATGATCTGTACCATAAGCATTTGTCAGCAACATCAAGCTCAACAACCTGTATATGTCCATCGTCAAAAGATTCATCTGAATCAAAGCAACTATATGAATCAAGAAGTATAAGTACCATGATGTATAATGCCAACAATGCATTATTAGAAGCATATGCACCCCCTAAACTTGTGCCATTTTTTCATTGTTAGATCTGCTCATTGCATTTGTCAGTAAGAATCATCAAGGAATCATAATTGAGTAATTATTCATCAAGTTATTAACAACTTATGAGGGAAAAAATAACTTCTACATATCATCCGTAGACTGTAATCATCATCAATCAAAATAGAAAAGATAATTGATAATTGACTGACCCATATTAGACCCCTTTTCCCGAGTCTACCCATTGCTTCTTCCTCAAAACACCACATACATAATTATGCAACTTCTAAATCACGTATATATGCGACTTGTCTTCATAATAATTGCATATGATAATTGGAATACTGAAGTTTTAGGCTTTCAGCTCCCCTTGGGTTTGTTATGTCTATATACTAAGCTATGCCACATCCTTCTGACAACAATTCCTTCTTCTTCAATACCTTGGATTGTGATTATTTTTTCTCCTTTTGATATGGTGGCCAAAATTTGCTTCTGCATTCCTTTGCTATATGTCTAAACTTTGATTTCCTAATCAATCAAAGAAAGGCCTACTTGTATTTGTATCCCAATTCTTCTTATGGTGCATGATGCCTCGACAAGGAGATTGATTAGATTTTTCAAGTGTTGAGATGAACAAGCTCAGGGTAGAAGAATTATTATAGCAGATGCACTTGAGACCCGCTTGGATGACACCATAGTGGTTACTTATGTTGAAAGAGTTAAATACAACACTACATCTTTAATTCTACCCAGATTCAAGTTAGGGATCTTGATAAACTTTGTACTAAGTAGCCTTTTGAAAGTAGATATATTTTCTAATGCCCTGATAACAAGAAGAGAAATCAGAGATTACATTATGGACAACAAAGGTGATGGATTCCTTATCAATATTTTTCTTACCAAAGATATTTTCCATGCAAGTGGATACCAATATTCACATATTCCAAGGTTTAGCATCTATACAATTGCATAATGAACTTGATTTTCAAATGACAATGAGAATATTTTTTTTTACTACTATTTATGAATGCAACTTGGTTTTATTTAATGGAAATTTTAAATAATAAACTATTAGTGATATCTAAAAGGGTGGACTTTTATTACTGTAACATGATTTGGACTTGCACATTTTCTTTGGACTTCTGAGTTTTGAAAAGTTTTAGCTAAACAAAATTGTCATTAAATTTTACTCCATAATTTTAAAAACATATTTTTAATAAAACAAAATATTAATTTTATTTAAAATGTTTTATTTGATTTCTATGATCGCTATTGTATTTCCACTTGTTTGAATTTAGATTGATTTACTCCTATAAAACTCAATATACTTATACAAAGAAATGGTTTCTAATTTTGATTTGAATTCTTCAATATGCTACACATTGTTGTATTTTGTAACTTAGTTAACTTTAGATTAATTTCTTCAATGTCCTCATAAATCAATGATGGTAGCCAAGCTGCTTTGATACAACAAAGATGCATATTTACCTTTTCCACTCGTGGACCTGTGGGTTATTGTTATGTAACCAGCTCAAGAAAAAGATAGAAAAGATAGATCAACGCCTTAGAATTCAGCCTCTTTGAGGGGGCAACCTCCTTTACATTACATAAATGAACAATTCTTGGATGATTCAAATGACAAAACCTCATTTCTATATATAGGAGTCTAAGGAGTCACAATATAACCTATCCGACCTAACAATAATAATATAAATCCACAAAAATAACATTAGAGGGATTCTATGGAGCTGAGTAATAACAATATGGTGACAATAGGGGTGCAACAATATTAATAAGGGGTACAACTACCATATTAATGGGGTGATCACTAGTATTATAGGGACCCAAGATGCCCCTCTCCTTAAAAAAGTGTTGTCCTCAACACTTGAGTAGTTATGGATGCTTCTGTATAAAATTGTCATCCTCCCATGTGGAATCTTCAGCGGATAAGTTCTTCC
>APFE030230860.1:1955-34780 GCA_000404065.3 Pinus taeda
GAGTGTACCCTTGCACACTTTGCCCTTTCAACTGTTGAAGAGTTTGCCAACTCATCATGGCTTGCTGCATGTAGGCCAATGGATAGAACTGCTTTTTGATTGCAAAAACAAATTCACTCCAGACAGAGATAGTCTTACCATGTCTTTTCATGTTAGCCTGGGTCTTTCCTTCCCACAAAACCAAGGCAGTGCCTTTGAGGCATAGGCTTGCCAGCTGAATCTTGATCTTGTCTGAGTCGATATTCTACACCCTGCAATAAACATCAGTTTGTCTAATCCAATTGTCCAGCTTTTCTGCATTCAAATCTCCATCATATATAGGTAAATCGAATTTAACATCTAGTTTGACCAAAGATGTTTTCTTTTTATGGCTATTAGGAGGTGTGAGAAAGCTTTCCTCTTTCCCTTTTCCTTTTGAGTGGTCATGGGAATGTGACTCATCTTCTCCTTTGTCTTGCTTAGAGCCTGATGAATCTTCATCCTTATGTTTTCTAAAGTCCGTATACATTTCTTCTACCATGGACTTTATGGCTAGGAAACTATTTATGAATTGAGGGTTTGGCCCCATAGAGCCTTCCTCTGACATTGTCTTCCGAGGATAGACTCTCCCAATTTCAGGATTAGTTTCAACCAACTCTCCTTCTCCTAATTTGAGCTTTGATCTAGTTAGCATTTAACAACTAAACCAACACAAGCTTGTCAACCTTAATAGCCTAAGGCTCTGATACCACTTGATCTGAAAATCACTCGTGAGTGACCTCTGTTAGTTAATTAATGAATGAAGGTATTACAGACTCATGTGTTGGTGTGTGTCTATGTTATTTTAGGCAAAGGATCGATCAGATTGCAAAATACACAGACACTAGAAGAATGGAAAACAGTAAGAGAAACACAGTAAGCAAATGCAAGAACACAACGGATTTAATAAGGAGTTCACCCTATTCTCCAAGGCTACATCTCCGGTCTAGCTTTCAGTGGTGGCCTTCCTTTATTGTGTCTTTAAAGTAGAGATTTACAATGAGGAGTTCAATTTGAGTCTCCTGAAACAGATAATGCTTGGTAGGGTGGTTCTTGGATTCCCCAAGCCATTAGAGTGCACAAACTCTTTCCCCTTTCCAAGTCTTGACCTCTCTGGTCTTTAATGCGAGGAGCCCAATGTGGTGCTCAATTCCAGATAGATCGTCATAGGGATTTGCTTGAACCTCTCAAGCCTTTTGTCTGCTCGATGTTGCCTTAGGTCATCTCAGCTCTCTATTTCCTACTTCTTACTTCACTGTCTTTTCTTTGCTCTCGCTCTCTCTGTCTTCATATTCTATCTTCTCTCTTCATGTTTTGTTCTCTATCTGTTCATGGCTTAAAGCCAATCTGTCCTTGACTATTCGATTCGTTTTCCGCCCCTTTGGTTCACCTACTGTTTTTCATTTGGAGTTCCCTACCTCTGCATCGTGGCCATCATCCACAGGGAAGTGGCCACTTGTCCTCTCACGAACTATGCCAACTCTTCCTCGACGGTTCAGTAATTCAGTTACACTGTGGAATGACTCATCCACCAACTCATCCGTCAAATCGGTCTTCAGAATTTTACATGCCACAGCTTAATTCCCCTGTCAAATTTGGTTTCTCCATCGGGTGCAATCTCCGCCATCATATCTAGAGCCCCCAGATCCTACGATGTTCGCTCATTTCATGCGGTTGACTTGCTTGACCATTAGCGCGCGATGAGAGGTGGTTTTCTCTCTCATCCACCAGATATACATCGTGCACTGAATGGAATCGCTCATTTTCAGTGAAATCCGCTTACCGCCCAAGGATGCCCTCGATATACGACCGGTTTTGGAGCACGGGAGCCGCCTTTCGCCTTAGCGCTTTCCCCACGGTTTCCCATGCGACTAAGCATTTGGGGCCTTTCTTTCTCGAGGGGTTTTTCCCAGCAATGTGCGATTAGCACCATCAGAAATGGCCTCCATTTCCCGATCTAGGCTTCCCAATTGCTAGTTTTGCTTGTTGTGCGGTCTCCATGGGCCTTGGTCAGCGTGCTTTGACCAAGGTCCTCGTCGTTCCTTGCTAGCTGCAAACTGCCACTATCCAGAGGTCTTCTTGATCGCTCTTTGTTCATAAATTTCTGAGGTCTATCCTAATTTGATATAGTCATGGTACTTTGATAATTTTACATGGATCCAATTCAGATCAATTTGTACATGCAAAGGACTTTTCAGATTGGCTCCTCCCACATAGCCTTGAGAGTCTGTAATATTTTCTTTGAGCGAGCAGCGGCTCCAATGCACCGCTATCTAGGTTAGTGATGTAATGGTGTACGGATGTGTCTTGGAACTTTCACTTAATTCAGAATCTTGTTAATAGGCTAGCATGTTTTCACACATGTATTGTATTCGTTTGTAATACTATTATTTGGATGTTTGTAATGCATGCTCCTTTAACTTGTATTAATATAGTTCAACTATTTGAGCGTTTTTAGCACATATGATACTGGAAATGTGTTGTATTAGTTGTTAACATTGTCTTGCCCATGTGGACTATTCCGCCAGACACTCGACAAACTAATTTTTGTAAACTTGTGATAGTGATTGTTGCACTCGTGTGGACAATTCCATTGCGTGTTGCACATGATATCTTCTCCCCTTATGTTTGTAACTACTGCATTTATGTGGACTGCTCCGCCAGAAGTTGTGCATGTCCTGCTGGGTTATGTGTCTCTAACAGAGTTGGGAATATTCCCTTTCGACTTGAGACTCACTCTCTTCCTATCCCTATGTAGTGAAAGAAACTTGACATAAGTGACATTAAGAACTCACCAAGCACGCCAGCCTCTTTGTTCGAAGACAAAGAAAACTACTCTCATGTGCTGACAAGAAAGAGATAAGGAAAATCTTTAAGATAATGGAAACTAAGCCATCATACCAGATGGGACTCCTACACCAAATGGTGTGAGGTCTAATTGGGACTTTATACCAGGGAGATCCCCTGAATGTTGGTGGATCCAACATGTCAACATTTTTGGCGCTAGAATGAGGGCCATATGACAAGGTGAGCCCATTACATCTGGTTTGAATCTCTTACCAAATGGATCATACAAAATTCATGCTCACGGGGTGTTTCTCTCATTTCTCCCTTAATCAACTATCAATCCTCAATCAGCTTCTCGATCGGTTTTCCTTGTTAAAGTTTGACGATGAGGATAGAACATCCATAAGCAATAACATTTATGATTTTCTTAATTTCTGCAAATCTCATGAAATCGATAGTGAAGAGCTTGTTTGCATACTTTTCTTCCTCACCCTTAAAGGTTGTGCTAATCGGTGGTCTCATATCCGACCACCTGTTTCCATCCATTCCCTTCTCTCTCTCCTCAAGGAGCTCCATCAATAATTCAATAAGTATAACCACCAAGATGTCCATAAAAGAATCTCGCATTTAAGAATGAAGCCTAGCTAATTGGTTGAGGACTTTGCTACTTGCTTTCCTTACCTATGTCACGAAATTCCTAAATAGTTTTTGGACCTTGACTTCGCGAGCCAAGAGTTGAAACACTTGGTTCATGTTTCCCAACATAGTGAAACTCTTGATTTCCCTTCTTCCTCGACTCTTGCAGATCATGTGGCCCCTCAGTTTGCAATGGAGGAGCCCAACACCCCATTTGTTTCTTGTCCTTCTCCCTTTCCGGTCTCGATGTGGGTGCCCCATCACAACGATTGTAAATTTGAGACATATGCGCAGAGGGTGGCCCCTCGTAGCAGTTGTAAAGCTGAGAAATACGCGTGGCAGGTGCCCCTTCGGATTGGTCACAAATTTAAGAATCTGCAAAGAGGGTGCCCACTCGCAGCGGTCGCAAAGCTGAGAAATCTACGCAACATGTTCCCAACCCATCTTCTCAGCCATCTCCCGCTCCAATGTAGGAAATTCCAGAATGGCTCAGAAAGCATATGGCGAAGACTCATTCCTCCATTCCACAAGAGGACATCACCATTCATTACCCAAGTCTCAAGTATGATTTGCATCTCCTCCGTCCTCCATCATCTATAAGCCATGACTCTTTGTACCATGACTTGCTAGATCAATCCACTTCACAAGCTATTTGTGCGCATTCTCTTGATTCTCAAACTGTTGGCTCAAATTGCAGTCATGTGCAAGGCTGTCTGATCGCACAGGAAGAGAAGCAAAAAGCTGAAGGCACAATCAATTCCTCTTGTATGATTCAAAATGATTCACATAAAGACAACGAGCTTCCATTCTTAGTCGATTCTCAATCTGTTAATATTTGTGAAACATCATGCACAATTAATTCTTTTGGTCAACCTCCAGCCTTGGGTTGTCATCACTCCCATGCTTCTGTATGTGGTGATGAACACCCAAACACATTATGTGATCTGTTGTTCTCTCATGTACACTCTAACTCAGATATGGAATTTTCACCGGTCAAAGTAGACATCCATATTGAAACTTCCTCTTCACCCCACTTACCAGTGTGTCCTACCATTCACAGTGAATCTACATGTGGCAGAGATACTCCTTGCTCTCTTACTTCTTCATTTGATGAGTTATCTCCTCGATCGATACTAGGAAATGAGGTTTTCCATCATGAAAATAGTCTTAATGCACAAGATTCTTCCCACTTGTCATCATCTTGTGTGTTTCATAAGGACAACTCGTTAAGTTAGCTTGCTAAAGTTGGAAAATTTGATGAAGCCTATGACAGAGATGCATGCCATCCTAAGAGCAGTTTTGAAATCAGCAACAACAACCATCCTCAAGCCATGCATGATTTGGTTCACATCTAAAAATAAAAATTTTCAATCCTGGAAAGTTCAGGGATGTGCCAGGGAGTCAAGGCACTTCAACATCTGTTGATGGTTATGTCAGGACCTCACAACTCTAGTAGGACCCTAGAACCAAATCAAGTCTGGTTTCTCACGCACAATATATCTATCTACATGGTTGCACTCAATGCGGATCCCTGTGTAAAAAATATTTACTATTTTGGGTGTGATATTTCAAAATTTCAAATTTTCACTAATGACCAAATCCATGAGTCTGTTACAACATGTCTTTCTTCATGCACTTCTCTTCCATCTAGTTCAGATTGGAAGTGTTCATCTCTCATGTAATCATGGAACCATGAAGTTGATCATCTCAAAGACTATCTTTGTCCAGAATCATACTTATCAGATATTCTCTCTCGTGATCAACTTCTTGGTCTTCTTGAAAATTTTGAACGTCAAATCTATCTGCTAATCACACCAGCAATATCCCTATGTGATGATGAGTGCACAACCTATCATGAAAATAAATTTACTCTCATTTCACCACACGCCAACTGGCTTCACACGTTCAAAGTGTTGGCTTTCTTTCTACGTTTCTGTGATGAGCATGATGCCTCGACAATTTTTCACCAGTTGCAGGTGGGTGTTCTATCATATCTAGCACACAATGAACTTGGTGCCCTGATCCAAAATGTTCACAAGATAGTTTAAAGTTTTCATTGTTCATGTCAAATTGTGAATCTGGCATCTTGACCAACTAGTCTGATCTTTCTTCTATCTTGGGTCGTTCTCATGCCGTTTATCATTTTCCCAACAGTACATCTAATGGTAGTCACTTTTTGCACTATGAAATCCACCGTGTAACATCTTTCTCCTCAGACTTCTGTCAAGCAGGTGAGGCACTTCAGCCTACGTTGATGGCTATGGCAGGCCCTCACTATCTTGTCATGACCAATGAGAATAATCAGTTCTATCTATCCATACCAGATTCCCATCGTGATCCCCTCTCTCGAATAAGTAATCCATCTTTTCAAATATCACGAGTCTTTCAAAACAACCATCACGAATGTTATGATCCAATTGTTGAATGGCTGGAACACTCTTACTTGGTGAGTCATGTTGCAGGTAACAAGCTCCAGTACTTCCTCACAAATCGCTAAGAAGCTTGGTGCAGAAGAACACACACTCGCAAGAGGCTTCTAAGGTTTGTTGAAAAACAATATTCATCAAAGAGGTAAGCATGTTCATTGGGTGGTTGTGACACATCTTTCTGCCCACAGGCGAGACCTTCTCTCTCATGTGCAAGTTTGTTAGCTTTCTGTATTTTCTGTTGTACATAATTTTTTATCTATTTTAATCGCTTGTATCTTTGTGGTTGCAGGTCGGGTACACGTACTATGGCTTCACTGGAAATTTCATTTCATGCAACCTAGACTGTTAGGTGTAGGAGTAGGAGTAGTGTTTGCTTTCTTGTTTTTTCTTTCTGGTTTGCATGTTTGTTTTCTTACTGACTTGGTTTGGTTTTTTCTCTTTCTCGCTTTACTTGCTCGTTGTCTTTTCGCTTTACTTTTCTATTTTTTCTTCAATTTTTTTTGTTTGCTTAATATCATGCTATTTTTGGTTTTGCCAATAAGTGATACACTCGACTGAGTTTTGGCTTTTGAATGATTATGTGGCTGAGATCCAAGAATTCTTGTGACACTACAACACTTGGCCAGTCTTGTGTCTGCCTTCTTTGTTCTTGGTTATACCTTCGGTCGATGAAATCCTGATGGAAAATATGAGCCGTCTACAAGGGAATCTTTGGTCCAACCATGAACTTGTTTCTAGACTGGGAAACCCCATTCCTATACTCAGCCTTCTTCTCTATGTGTTCAATCTCATCCAACTAGTAGAAATGGAGAAGGGGAAAATCTAAGTAAGAAAACCTATGTCAGAGATCTCACATGCTTATCTACACGAACAACCTCTCTTGATCTTAATAAGCCAAGATCCCTCTTCCACCCAAAAAATAAATAAGTGCCTATGCACAATCCTCTTTTCAAAAATACAGAGGCAAAAGAAGAGAAAGGCTTCCTGCCCAGAGAGGCGAAGCATACAACTCCACCAGTGTACTGGTCAGGCTCGCTGGCAGTGGAGAAATCTGTGTGTTGTTGTGTAACTTCATCATGGTATTGTCCAAGCCTGCTAGTAGTAGAGCAACAATAGAGATGAAAACTTATACTTTGAAAATTTTTAACTCACGAGCCAAATTAACCTTCCTGATTTTGAAACATTATGATTAAGTTGAAACTCGTTATTGTGTTTGATTGAGTCAGAAAAAGGTGAACCATGTCTATCCATGGGTTAAGTGGGGAAGCCAAAGTAACTTGCACAACAATTCAATACTCCCTAATGGACGAAGGTCATGTGCTGTCAATGGAACAAAACAGAGAAGGTAGCAGTCACCCAGTGTATCACCAAGTGCTGTAGCGGATGCAACACCCTCCAAAATTTTGGCCTGCATCCAATTTCAGAGCCTTGGTTTTTCCTTGACTTTTGA
The DNA here is from genome assembly GCA_000404065.3 of Pinus taeda. NCBI lineage: Eukaryota > Viridiplantae > Streptophyta > Pinopsida > Pinales > Pinaceae > Pinus > Pinus taeda. The sequence goes on from APFE030230860.1 coordinate 9,276, forward strand.
AAACATTCAAGGTCATCCCATGAGCTTGTGTCGAGTCTTTGCACCCTCCTCGTTTTACCATTCATTGGACATCTTTTAGTATGTTGGTCACAATGCCATGCTTGCAGTCATGTTCTAGCTATGTTCATGATCAGTCTTCATGTGTACAAGCTGTATTCACTATGTAAGCATCTATCGCACTCACGCATGAAATTGTATGCAATGTCGTGCAAGTGTCATCACGATCATTCAATGGTCTATCTCAAGTGTCACGCTTGTCGCTTGCACACTTTGATCAGTCACACTGAGCATGCTGTCTTGTTGGTTCGAGGTCTCTTGTCGTCGAGTCATGTTGAGTGTGTGTTTGCAAGTTCATGCATGCAGAAGTTCACTCTCTCACACACTTAGTCATTTTGATGAAACTCTTTCAACCAGACCACCCTCCCATAATTAGACCTCCGCCGAGCTGAACTACACGGTCTCAACCCTCTGTGATCATGTGCTGTTGCCCAGAATTGCACAGAGCTTGAGGTTGCCTCCCAGGAAGTATGCACTACGCAATCCTCAAATCGACCTGGATGAATATCACCTAGAACAATGCAGAAGCTCCTCAGCAAGGCATCTCAATCTGTGTTATCCGCAAGAAAATCTATCAAGCTTCCCATTGGTTAACTAGAGAGTTTGACTGAGTAGTGACCCCAGACATCACTCCTCCAAAAAATTACGCAGAATTTTCTAGCATGCCCAACTCCCCTCACTGAACAAATTGCACAAACAGGAAGGACAGGAACCTGATGCCGGTCATTGTACTATCCCCAAAATTTGCATAGTTCTATTAGCTAGTCCCCCTGTCAGCCGACCTGCTGCTCCTCCTAAAAATTGTGCAATTTTCCTTGGCTATCTTCTAGTTGCCCGACACCCTGGTCGTCCTAGAAATTGCACAAAGATTTCCTACAGGATAGCCTCCCAATTTTGTGTAGTTTTGTCCAGCAAGTTCTCGCAGCCAGTTGCCAACCTCCCCAGAGAATTTGTGCAATTTTCACTACCAGTGTCCTCCTTGCTGCCTGCACTACCTCCCTAGAAACTTTGAACAGTTTTTCCCTCTAGCCGAGCCAAATCCCGCAGATGGTCATTGTTGTTCTGGACTGCTCATCTCAGCCTCCTAGTGACCATTCCACAATTTTCCTTGATATTGCCTCAGACCCCACATCCTAGCCTGAAATGTGCTATGTGTAGTTTTAGAGCCTTGTCCTTTCTCCTAGTCACCTGCACCCGAAAACGAAAGATGATGCATCATGGTAGACTAGGAGATTTCTGCATTTGATGTCGTCTCATCATGAGTGATTTCATATACACGTACCTCGATGAGACATGGCACGATGATGAACATGATGAACAAGGAGTGCATGCTTAGATACTTGTTCGCGAACACATGAACACATGAAGCATGCCAAGTACCATGGAAGGGGATACATTCACGTGCAACATCAAGAAAACACCAAGAACATCAAAGACTTTACACACCTTGCCATGTGAAGGTGAAGCTATGATACACCAAGAGCACACTCATCACTCAGGAGCATTGCAACTCAACATGGACATCACCATCAGCATGAACATACCAACAATATTGTGTCGAGTCATGTCATGAGTCATATTGTCCACATCATTACTGTGTGCCATATTGTTGTAGTCAATGTAATGTAACGTGGAAGTCCAAGAGACCGACATGTAAAGTTAAAGAGTCATGTAAGTCAAACAATCATGAGGGAAGTCGAACAGTCACAAGGGTCGGTTTCACTCTTGGCTGTATATATCCGTCATTTGTACATGCAAATGAATTTTCACCTTGGCTCCTCTCACATAGCCTTGAGAGTCTATAATCATTTCTTTGAGGAGTGAGCAGTGGCTCCAACGCCCCGCTATCGAGGTTAGTGATGTAAATGGTGTACGGACGTGTCTTGGAATTTTCACTTAATTTAGAAGCCTGTTAACAGACCAACATGTTTTCACACATGTATTGTATTCATTTGTAAGACGACTCTTTGGACACTTGTAATGCATGTTGCTTTAACCTGTATTAAGATAGTTGAACTATTTTGGTTGTTTTAGTACATGTGCTATCAGAAATGTGTTGTATCAATTGTTAACACTATCTTTCCCGTGTGGACTATTCCACCGGACACTTGACAGACTCATTTTGGTAAACTTTTCATAACGATCATCGCACTCATGTGGACTATTCCACTAGGTGTTGCACCTAATATATTATCACCTTGTGTTTGTGACTTCCACATTCATGTGGACTACTCCATCGAAATTTCCACATATCCTATTGGGTTGTGTCTATAAGAGAGTTGGGACTATTCCCTTTTGACTTGAGACTCACTCTCACCCTCTCCCTCCGTAGTGAAAGAACCTTGACACAAGTCACACTAAGCATTCACCAGGCACACGAACCTTGCTATTTGAAGACAAAGAAAGCCACTCTCATGTGCTGACAAGAAAGAGCTAAGGCAAATCTTTAAGATAATGGAAATCACAACATCATACCATATGGGACTCCTACACCAAACGGTGTGAGGTCTAGTTGGGACTTTATATGAGGGAGATCCCCTAAATGTTGGCAGATCTAATGCCATCAACATTTTTGGTGCTAGAAGGAGGGAAAAATGACAAGATGAGCCCGTTAGATCTGGTTTGAATGTCTTACCAAATGGATCATACACAATTCATGCTCCTGGGATGTTTCTCCCATTTCTCCCTTAATCAACTATCAATCCTTGATGAGATTCTCGATTACTTGTCCTTACTAAATTTTGACGATGAGGATGGAACATCCGTAACCAAGCAAATTTATGATTTTCTTCATTTCTGCGAATCTCATGAAATCAATAGTGAACATCTTGTTTGTGTACTTTTATTCCTCACCCTTGAAGGTTGTGCTAATCGGTGGTGTCATACCCTGCCACCTACTTTCGTCCATTCCCTTCTCACTCTCCTCAAGGAGATCCATCAAGCCTTTGATAAGTATAACCACCAAGATGTCCACAAAAGAATCTCTCTTTTAAGAATGAAGCCTAGTGGATCAACTGAGAACCTTGCTACCCATTTTCTTCACCTTTGTCACTAAATTCCTGAATAGTTTTTGCACCTTGACTTTGTGAACCAATATTTGAAACGCTTGGTTCATGTTTCCTGACATGGTGAACCTCTTGATTTCCCTTTTACCTTGACTCTTGCAGATCATGAGGCCTCTCAGTTTGCAAAGGGGGAGCCCAACACCCTATTTTTTCCTTGTCCTCCTCCCTTTCCGGTCTCGAAGTGGGTTCCCCTTCGCAACGATTGCAAATTTGTGCAGAGGGTGCCCCCTTGCAACGGTCATAAAGATGAGAAATTTGCGTAGAGGTTCCCCCCTCACAATGGTCACAAAGCTTAGAAATCTACACAAAGGGTGCCCACTCGTAATGGTCGTAAAGATGAGAAATTTGCAGAATACTTTCCCAACCCATCTTCTCAGCTATCTCTCGCTCCAATGGAAGAAATTCCATATTGGCTTAGAAAGCCTATGGCAAAGACTCATTCCTCCATTCTGCAAGAGGACATCACCATTCATAACCCAAGTCTCAAGTCCGATTTGCATCTTTTCCATCCTTCATCATCTACAAGCCATGACTCCTTGTACCATGACTCGCCTCAAAACTTTCCATCGAACTCAAGCCTTACCATAATAACTCTGTCACCTTCCACTATGTGGACATCCTTATGCATGTCAGGAGCCACTACACCCATCGACCTGAGCATGTGGGGGGCAGTGGTAATGTACCTCGATATACTCAACATTAAATCTGTCTTGATGGGGTCAAACTTAAATATGGTTTGGTGTTTGGAGGCATAGAGAGCTATATCTCCTATCTTGCTCCAAAATCTCTTCCAGGGGCTTGAACCTCCCATCCATAGTTTGAATTGACCAAATCTTCTCGAGAGGGTCATTTTGGTGAGAACACCCCCAATTTCCAAGGAAGTCTACCACTCTATTGCCTTTGCTCCTTACATGGTTGGTGATAATATAATCAAAATTGTGAAGAATATCTCCTATCTATTGAAATAATCTTGGAGTTCTCCAACTGTGGCTGAGCTTATCCGATTTAGCTCCCTGACTCAGTTTTTTCACCATGTCGATTACTAACTTGGAGTCACCTTATGTTGGCATTATGATGCATGTGTTGTCCTTAATGGAAACCCACTTGTAACAAAACAAGTATATCATGACTAGATGAATCCGCAGGTCAGTTCAAAGGTGACAAAGTGATGTAATAGAATAATAGAATGATGGGACAAAGGTTTACAGATCAAAATCATAAGTATTATAAAGGTGAATATTTGAAGATATATACGTCGGTTTGCCAAGGCCAAGTTGCATATACAAAGAATAAAAGTTGTGTACATGTTGGCACACTAATTTAAGAATATCAAGGGTCCTTACCATGGTATTAGCCCACAATATTGAACGTTGTCACAGTTACTTGATCTCGTCCAAGATTATCACTAAAACTAGTATCATTTTGACTCATAGTATTTACTAAGGCCTAACTATAAAAGAAGGTGAATATCAAAGTGATAAGTGTGCATGTGAAAGGGTTTTTGATGAATACTTCAATTTGAAGTATATTTGCATTGTAAAGGCCATAGTTGACACATAGATTTGAAATAATTATGCACTGATGAATACAATGATGGATCAAGATCATGAGACCTGAAATGCCTTTCCATTGTATGATCTTCTCATGGATTGACTAGATCTAAGTATTGACGCATGTTTTTATCTTTGAATATATGATTTGGGTCTTTCTGAAGTTTTGAAGAGATTCCCAATTTTAGGTCCAAATTTGTAGATCTGTACGCAGGTTGGTCTTGGTTAAGTCGTGTATGCACGCGGGTTCGTTTCTTGAAAGTCGTGTACATAAAGGAAGGGTTTTTGTTCATAAATGAATGATCAACCTGATCAATGATGCTGTATCTCTACTGTCTGTCAATGATGTCCTCATGTTGATCTGGGTCAAGTGATATGTCTGAAGTAGAACTGATTGAATAATGAAGTTGAATTTGGTTACATGTTGATTGGTTGAAAATATTATTAATGTTGCTAACTGTATGCTAGTTTTGTAAGCTAACAAAATATTTTAGAATAACTCTGGTCAACTATGTGTCTGATTCAAAATTACAAATTTTTAGTATATTGAGATCTATACATAGGTTGCTCTACATAAAAGCACGTATACACATGGGTTGCCTTAAGTGAAGTAGTGTATACATGTTGGACTATGAATGATCAGGGTTGCAATTGATTTTGTGTGTTGATGTAGTATTTTGAGTTTAGTTTTGTGTTCTGTTTATAGTGATGTCACTGTTCTATTTGAATTAAGTTGGTGTTTGCTTCAGTTGATCTACAAGTTGTGATGTATTAAAGCAGCTGGATCCAATGTGAAAATTTATGAAATGTGGTCCAGGGATGTTGCTAAGGGTTGGAGCCTTTAGTGAGGAAGTTGAAGCTTCCTACCAGTAGTAGCTGGTAATCCAATCAGGAAGTTGGAGCTCCCTTCTGGTAGGATATGAAGAAGGAGTGAATGTTGTGGCCTTTAGCAGGTGGGTGCTTGTGTATTGGCATGAGTCTGCACTAGCATAAGAATGTAAGAAGTTTTTATATTAATAAAGTTGAATATTGAGATGAAAACAATGATGGTTTTCTCCCACATTGGGTTTCCACCTTAAATCCTTGTGTTCATGTGTGTTGCTTCTGTGTGATACTTTATTAAGTTCTTACTACACCTACTTATCTCTTATCAAATCCCCAATAAATCTCTTACATTCTGGTTTAAGTTTGTTTAACAGATTAAGAATTAGCTATTTTACAAGTTTGTTAAGCATACACTAGTTTCTTTTACAGCAACTTCGTACATACGCGAGTTGGGTTCAGTAAATTCACGTACATATTTCAAAAATAAAATAAAATTGTGAGATTTTAAAATATTGATTCACCCTCCCTTTCATTATTTTTCCCAACAATTGGTATCAAAGCAAGTCCTTGAAAATAAGCTTTATTACTTGAAGGAAGATCTCCTAAGATGAGCAATCATGACATAACGACATCTATCAAACCACCACTCTTCAATGTAAATAATTTAATATATTGGAAGATAAGAACCAGATCCTATCTTTAGTCCCTTGGAGTAGGTCTTTGGGAAATTATGGAAGGAGGTTACCAACATCTAGCCACAGTTCTCAAAAATGCAACAGAAAAGAAGACATATGAAACCAATGCCAAAGATGTTAATGCATTATTAGGAAGTCTAACAGAATCAGAATTACTCAAAGTTATGCACTTAAACATATCAATAGAAATATGGGACAAAATCATTCAAAGCTATGAAGGCGATACCAAGGTAAATAGTGCTAAACTTCAAACTCTCACAATTCAACATGAAACTCTCAGAATGCATAATGATGAAAGTATTGCTAGTTTCTTTTTATGTATAGATGAGATTGTAAATCGCATGAAAATCATGGGTGAAGAAATAAAGAACACCACTTTAGTAGAGAAAATATTAAGATCTCTAACTCCTGAATTCGATTCAAAAGTGTCTGACATTGAAGAGAAGCAAGATATACAGACTCTTACTGTTGTTCAAATTCATGGGATCCTGACTGCTTTTGAAATGAGAAAGGAGGTCCCTTAGAAGTCAGAGAAGCCACATTTAAAGCATTTGAAAAAGGAAAAGAAAAGGAATAACACAAGGAATCGAGATATATATTAGAAGAAGATGAGGTGAACTTTGTAAAGAAACTTCAACTGAGCATGAAAGGTTCAAAGGTAAGCTTCCCTTCAAATGTTTTGCTTGTGGTAGAGTTGGTCATTATGCTACTAAATGTCCTCATAAAGACAAAATGACAAAGGGAAGGATACTTAAAAAGGTAATAGGAGAAGGTTTGACAATAGAAGAAGTTATTATACTCATGAAGATAGTGATGGCTTGTCAAATCGTGAAGAAGGAGAATCTGATCAAAATCTTAAATTACTCATGGATTTTGAGAAAAACTCTAATGAGTCTAATGATAAATTTGTGGATACTTTAGAGGAAAATGATTTCCTTGAAGAAATTACTCAACTCAAAATTTTATTGGAAGAAAACACAATATCCATAGATACATCGAAGCATCAACTCATAGAAAAGGAAAAGCATAATGAGAAGTTAGAATGTGATGTAGTAAGTCTAAGAAAGGAACTTGAGAAAATAAAAACTCTGAATCTTAGATTTTCTAAAGGATCTGAAACCTTAGATGAAATTATCAAGGTACAATGCTCTCCTCTTATGAAGACATGTATTGGATACATTGAAGAAACATCTCAAACAGAAAAGTCTTCAGCCACCACCAAAATTTGTCTAAATGCAGCAAAAACCAGTCAGCAAAGCTTGAGTCCTCAACAAAATAATAAAGGCATTCCACAGGTAAATCGTCTTCACTCTAATCCAAGGATGAACAAGACACAAGAGCACCAGTCAAAAGATAAACAACACTAGAAGATTCTATGATCACAAAAATTTCTTCTTTAATGGACAATGTTTCTCATGTCATAATTTTGGTCATAATGCTACTCAATGTGTTGCATACAAAACCATCATGACTAGAGAAGCAAGAAAACAAAAGAATGAGACAGGAATCAAGAAGAACACTTATAATAACTTCTCATCACTTAAATATGAAATTGAATGCTCATTTTGCAATAAATTTGGACATGAAGAATCTAAATGCAGGAGAAAATTACAACCAACATCTCAAAAAGAGAAAGTATCAACAAATTATATGGTATGGAAAAGGAAGGAGTTACAATATGAAAGTTGTGGCATATAATTGTTTGCAAAAGTACAATAAAATCAATGGTACATTGATAGCAGATGCTCAAAACACATGACATGTCATAAATATAAACTTATTTCATACAATGCTTTAGAGAGAGAAAAGAATGTCGCTTTTGGAAATGACTCACCTATTGTCATTATGGGTAAAGGTTCTATTTTCTAAAAGAAAATGTTAAAGCTGGTAATGTTATGTATGTTGATGGATTAAATAATTACTTGTTGAATGTTAGACAAATGTGTGATGAAGGAGATGAATTGGTATTCCAATAAAAAGAATGTGTGGTTTGTGAAATTGACACAGGAAAGACCATAATAAAAGGAGCAAGAACCCCGACCAATCTGTATATATTGAAAGGTGGCTAATAAAAATGTTACCTAGGCAAGGTAGAGGAACATTGGTTATGGAACATAAGGTTGGGACCTCTAATCTTCTCTCAAATAAGAAAATCAAGCAGGCTCAAAGTTGTTCGTGATCTACCCAACACCACCCTACTAGAAAGTACCATATGTAATTCATGTCAATTTGGTAAGAAAACCAGAGTTCAATTCAATGCTAAAGAAGGATCAGCAGGTAAGCCTCTTGCACTTATACATATTGATTTGTGTGGACTAGTAAGGAAAAAGTCACCTCATGGAGAACAATACTATATCTTATTTATTGATGAGTTTTCTAGAATGTGTTGGATCGGTTTATTGAAACACGAAGATGAAGCATTTGATAAATTTAAAGTCTTCAAAGAAAGAGTTGAAAATGAATTAGATCTAAAAATCAAATGTCTCATAACTGACCGAGGAGGGGAATACATATCAGATGAATTATTTGATTTCTTTGAACAACATGGCATAAAAAGACATTTTTTCATATCTAGAAATCCTCAACAAAATGGCGTGGTAGAAAGAATGAATAGAATTGTTCAACAAATAGCTCATGCTATGGTTGATGAGGCTTGAACTCCTGACACCTTCTGGGGTGAAGCTACACATACCGTAGTAAATATTCTCAACAGGGCTCATGTTCGCATGAATAGTGATAAAACTCTGTATGAGCTTTGGTATGGTAAGCCTCCCACTGTAAAGAATTTTAGAGTTTTTGGAAGGAAATGTTTCATAAAAAATAATTATGAAAAACTTGGTAAGTTTGAAGCTAGAGTAGATGAAGGAATACTTCTTGGTTACTCATCTAGAAGCAAAGGATACAAATTTTACAATAAGAGACTTCGAAAAATTGTTGAATGCATTTACGTTGTGATTGGTGAAGCATGCATAGATCCCAAAAGGGTAACATCAACAAAAGAGGATGATGCTGATGAATGCTTTCCCACATCAAATCGCAATGATATAGAAGCAAAAGCTAATGAAGCAACAGAAGTAGACACATCAGACAAAGAAAAGGCTCCATCCAGTTATGTTCAAAATAATAATCCAAAAACTCAAATTCTAGGAGAAAAGGAATCTCGGGTATAGACAAGAAGAACGCTTGTAGGATCTCCTATTTAGCTAGCTTTATTATCCACCATTGAACCACAAAATGTAAATCAAGCTAGTAAAGATGAATGTTGGGTTAAGGCCATGCATAAAGAACTTGATCAAATTGAAAAAAATGATACTTGGGAATTGGTTCCAAGGCCTCATGATAGAAAAATTATTGGGACAAAATGGATATTCAAAAATAAGTTGAATGAAAATGGAGAGGTAATTAGGAACAAAGCTAGACTTGTTTGTAAAGGTTATGCTCAACAATAAGGTATAGACTTTGAAGGAACATTTACACTAGTAGCCAAACTTGAAGCCATAAGAATGTTTCTTTCATTTTCAAGTTTTCAACATTTCAAAGTTTATCAGATGGATGTATAATATGCTTTCCTAAATGGAGACGTAGAAGAATAAGTATATATTGAACAACGAGAAGGATTTGTTTTGGGGAATGATGAAAAGCTTGTATGCAAACTCAAAAAGGAGTTTTATGGGCTAAAACAAGCTCTGCGACATGGTTTTATCATCTTGACAAATATCTTCTACAACAAGGTTTCACAAAAGGATCTGCATACAACAACTTGTACACAAAAATTGTGGATGATAAACTACTAATTATTGTTTTTTATGTTGATGATATCATCTTTGGCAGTAATGAAGAATCTATGAGTAAAAACTTTTCTTTTCTTATGCAACAAGAATTTGAAATGTGTTTACGTGGGGAACTAGCCTATTTTCTTGGTCTACAAGTGCAACAAGCAAAAGATGGCATCTTTCTCTCACAAACAAAATATCTCAACCAAATTCTGAAGAAGTATGGGATGGAAGATTTCAAACCTGTATGTACTCCCATAATGACAAGATTTAGCCTTAGTTATAATGATGATTCTTTCGCAGTAAACCAACAAGAGTACAGGTCTATGCTTGGAAGTTTTCTTTATCTAACATGTACCAAACTAGATATCATGCATGCAGTTGGGATTTTCCAAGCTAATCCAAAGGAATCACATCTTCAGGTAGTAAAGAGAATATTCAAATATCTCCAAGGAACCCAAGACTTTGGTCTTTGGTATCCTAAAGATGCAGATCTTACCCTTAATACATACACATATGTGGATTGGGTTGGAAATGTTGATGACCGAAAAAGCACTAGTGGAGGTGAATTTTACATGGGGCCTCGATTGGTATCTTTGTTCAACAATCAACAAAGTTCCATTGTCTTATCTACAAAAGAAGTAGAATATGTGTTGTTGCATCTTGTTGCACACAAATTCTCTAGATGATGCAAACGTTACAAGATATACAAATCAAATTTTCTCCACCCATCTCCATCATATGTAATAATACAATTGCTATTAGTATTTCAAAAATCATGTTATGCACTCCAAGACCAAGCATATTCCAATTAAGTATCACTTTATACAAGAAAAAGTGCTTGAGAAAAAGGTTAAATTGGAGTATGTTCCATCCAAAGAACAAGTTTTTGATATATTTATTGAACCTCTTCCTAGAGAAGCATTTCAATATCTCATATAGACACTGGGAGAGACGTGAGCTTCTTTGCAGACAACTGCATATGTTTTTCTCTGATAGAAAAATAGTGGGACAGACTCAAAACCAACCTATGACAGGCTACTAACAACTATGATTTGATTTTTCTTGGTCTAGAGTTGATGGGTATAGTCTACTGATATGGTATTGAGTTATGTTTTTCTCATTGATATTTATCTGATTGATGAATATGCTTTGATGAATGAGTTGTTGACAATGAATAGGTAGCACAGGTTCAGGGGGAGAATTAGCCTTGCAGAATATAATGCATTGTTGGCATTATGGTTTCTGAATTATGCTACTATTGACATCTTTTGGTCTCAATTATTAATTTCATATATGTTATTTGATGCAAAGGTCATGTGGAGACATATGATGTAATAATTGTCATATTTAGTCATGTATGGACTTTTGATGTCATGTCAAATATGTAATCCCACTTGGTTGGGTGGTTGAGTCAAATATGTATCCCCACTTGGTTGGGTGCTTTATGTAATTATAAGTCCTTGGTGATAGGAAGGTCATACTCAGTTGAGTTATAGAGTCATGTTATTCATTTGAAAAATATTTTTGAAGATTAAGCATGTGCTCAGAGGGAGCATGGATAGTATAGTGCAAATCAAATCCAAAGGGGGAGATTTGGTCTGCCCTTTTCGCTTGATGTCAAAGGGGGAGAGTATCTTGGTGTTTGAATAACGGTTATTTAATGTATCTAATAGGTTTCTATAGGTTCAGGTGATCAACACCAACATGGTTTCCATTAAGTCCAAAGGGGGATATTGTTGGCATTACGATGCATGTGTTGTCCTTGATGGCAACTCACTTGTAACAAAACAAGTATATGGTAACTAGAAAAATCCACAAGTCAGTTCAGAGGTGTCAAAGTGATGGAACATAATAACAGAATGATGGGACAAAGGTTTACAGATCAGAATAAGAAGTTTGATAAAGGTGAATATTTGAATATCTATACACGGGTTCGTCAAGGCCAAGTCGCTTATACACACAAGTACAAATAAGAAAAGTCACGTACATTTTGGAGCACTAATTTAAGAATACCAAGGGTCCTTACCATGGTATTAGCCCACAATATTGAGCGCAATAATGATTACATGATCCCATCCAAGATTACCACCGGCACTAGTGTAGTTTCCACTCATGGTATTGGCTAAGGCTCTAACTATATAAGGAGGTGAAGATCAAAGTGCTAAGTGTGGATATGAAAGGGTTTTTGATGAATACTTTAATTTGAAGTATATTTTCATTGTAAGGGCCATAGTTGACACATAGATCTGAAATAATTATGCACTGATGCATACAATGATGAATCAGGATCATGAGACCTGAAATGACTTTCCATTGTATGATATGCTTATGGATTGACTAGATCTAAGTATTGCCACATTATTTTATCTCTGAATATTATAATCTGGGTTTTCTAAAGTTCTGAAGAGCTGCACAATTTTAGGTCAAATTTTGCAGATCTGTATGCAGGCTAGCCTCGGTTAAGTCACATACACATGCGGGTTTGTTTCTTAAAAATCATGTACATAAAGGAAGGGTTTCCATTCATAAATGACCGATCAACCTAATCAGTGTTGTTGTATCTTTGTTGTATATCAATGATGTCCTCATGTTGATATGGGTTGAGTGATAATGTCTGAAGTAGAATTGATTGAATGATGAAGTTGAATTTGGTTACATGTTGATTGGTTGAAACGATTATTGATGTTGCTAACTGTATGAGGGTTCTCTAACATAACATAATATTTTAGAATAACTCGGGTCAACTCTATGTCTAATTCAAAATTACAAGTTTTTAGTATATTGAGATCTGTACACAGGTTTCTCTATAAAAAAGTGCATATACACATGGGTTGCCTTAAGTCAAGTAGCGTATACATTTTGGCATATGAATGATTAGGGTTGCAATTGATTCTATGTGTTGATGCAATATTCTGAGTTCCGTTATGTGTTCTGGATATAGTGATCTCCCTGTTATGCTTGAATTAAGTTGGTGTTTGCTTCAGTTGATCTACAAGTTGTGATGTATTAAAGCATGTGGATCTAGTGTGAAAATTTATGAAATGTGGTCCAAGGATGTTTTTTAGGGTTGGAGCCTTCAGTGAGGAAGTCGAAGCTTCTTTCTAGTAGTAGACTCTAATCAGATCAAGGGGTTGGAGCTCCCTTCCAGTAGGAGCTGGAGAACAAGTGAAGGTTGTAGCCTTTAGCAAGTGGGGGCTTGCATACTAGCATGAGTCTGCACTAGTACAAGAATTTAATAAGTGTTTGATATTAATAAGTATGAATACTGAGACACAACGGTGGTTTTCTCCCACATTGGGTTTCCACCTTAAATCTTGGTGTTTATGTGTGTTCCTTATGTGTGATACTTTATTCTATTCTTAATGCACCTGCTTATTGGTTATCAAATGCCTGATAAATCTCTTACATTCTAGTTTAAGTTTAACATATAAATAAATAGTTGTTTTATAAGTTTACTAAGCATACACTAGTTTCTTTTACAATAATTTTGTACATATGCGAGTTGGGTCCAGTAAATTCGCTTACATATTTCAGAAAAGAAAATTATTATTGTGAGTTTTTAAAATTCTGATTCACCCCCCCTCTTGGTATTTTTCCCAACACCTTCCACTACAATATTCTGGTACCCAAATTTGATAGCTTTGTGAAGGCTCTGTCTGACAGTAGCGAATTCAGCTTCATTGTTACTAGAATTTCCATAGTGATCAACATAGGTTAGGCATGTTTGTGTCTCGAGGTCTCGGAAGAGGTCTCCTAGTAATGTAGGACCCAAGTTACCCTTTGAAGCTATGTCAAAACTCATATTGATGAATCCCTCCTGGGAGGCAGTGATGTAATTGAGCGAGTCCACTCCCCTCGTGATGAACTTCCAAGATGTTAGAGAAATCAACGTCGATGATAGGTTCAGACGTTTGGAATTCTAGCCTCATGGGAATTGACTTGCCAGTGTTCAGGGTGCTATTTCTAAGCCAAGATTGTTTCTCAAAAGTTCTGGATGATCGCTTCCCAAACAAATTTCTTAGGAAGAAGGTGATTCTTAAAGATTCTAAGATTCTATTCTTTCCATATGAACCATAGAGTTAGCTCCAAGGAAAGGCCCCAGGCTCTGTTGAGGATAGGGCTAGAGAAGATTCTTGTCTACCACAGTAGGATGGTTTAAGAATGATTTGGTTGCCCCGACCCATTCTTCTAAAGAGATCCTCCACCTATCGCCACTTTTGTGTAGCAAAGGGGCAGGAGTTCAACATGTGTTCTAGGTCTTCATTTTGTTGTTTACATAAAATGCAATATGATGGTCCATAGATACCCCTTCGTTGAAGTTGATCCCAGGTAAGAATATGACCCCTGCACACTAGCCATAGGAAGTAGGCTACCTTCATCCACCAACCTCCTTTCTAAATCTTCCTCCATATTAGATTGTGATGCCCTTGTTCGCGACCTATCCTTAGATCATAAGCCTCCTTGATAGTAAAAGTTGCTTTTGTAGTATATCCCCATCTAAGGATTTCTCATCCATTTAGGATAGAAAGCTTCCTAGATTCTAATACCTTATTTACCTGGCTCCATTATTCTAACTCATGGGCCTCGGGCCAATCTATGCATTCCTTTCATTTCCTCCATCCTTCAATTGACGATTCTTCTTTCCAAAACTGATCTACTGTGTGGAAGTTCCCGCCATTTGTGTACAGAAAGGGATCACTTAAGTCATGCCTTCCAAGACATTTATCCCGTTGCTACCATGAGTCTTGCCATAACAAGGTATTTTTCTTGTTTCTAATCTCCCAGAAAACATGTTTTTGTTTGAGATCTTTGTTTTGGATTGCCACGTTCCAAATAGCTAATCCTTTGGGAGGGTCACGATATCTGGGGTATCTTCTGTTCGAGTTTGCATGTTGTATTTTCGTCTCCAAATTTGTTTTCAAAGGTTAGGGCCACCTCCTATCGAAAACCACCACTGTTTATCTCCCATTACATGATTGATGGTATGGGCTTTCTGGAGACCCATACCTCCTTCCATCTTGGACTTAGTTAAGTTGGGTCATGATACCAAAGCCCAGTTCTTTAGTTGTTGTGCTCCCTGCCATAAGAACTTTTTAAGAGTTTCCACCATCTTTGTGTAGGAGGTTTTTGGGGCTGCCATCCCTGAGAGCTGATAGATTGGAATAGATTAGAAAATTACTTTGAGAAGGACCATGCGACTTGCTAGGTTTAGGAATCTGAAGGCCCAACTGCTAAGTTTTCAATTGATTGTTTGGAGTAGAGATTTCTAGTAAGAGTTTTTTAGGGAATTCACAGACATGGGAATTCCAAGATATTTAGATGGGAGAGAACCAATGGAAAACCCAAGAACTCGAGAAAGATATGGCTGAATGGTCCTTGGGGTGTTGAAAAAGAAGATACAAGATTTGTTATTATTTATCATGGTCCCTAAAGCCTCCATAAGGGGTAGGAAGGACTCTTTTATTCCCCTATCTTCTCACAGTGATACACGGAAGAAGAGCATGATATCATCCATGAATTATTGGTGGGTGATAGGGAGTTTGTTTCCCCATAGTCCCAGGCCCCTGAGTTGAGCTTTTTGACCTTAAGTCTTTAGATAGTGGCCCAGAACTTCCGCAACAATGATAAAAAGGAACGGTGATATAGGGTCACCTTGGTGGAGGCCACGCGAGGGGTTCAAGGTATGGGTAGGGGACACATTAAGGAGAATGGAGGATGCCATAGCAGAGATCCAATTAATCCATCTCAGATCAAACCTGAAGGACTTGATAACACTGTTGTGATAATCCGAATTTAATCGGTCATAGGCTTTATAGAGGTCCAATTTTATCATCATGCCAAGGAGTTTGCGATGCTTTGGGGTGTGCACAATATCCAGAGAGTTGACAAATCCATCTATGATCTATCACCCTTCCACAAAACTATTTTATTCTGGAGATCTTGTTATGAAACCAACTCACAAAAAGATAGAAAAGATAGATCAATGACTTAAAAATCAGCCTCTTCGAGGGGGTAACCTCCTTTACATTGCATAAACGAACAATTCTTGGTTGATAAAAATGACAAGACCTTCTTTCTATATATAGGAGTCTAAGTGGTCCCAATATAATCAAAGTCTACATAACAATAATATTGTAGGGGCACAACAATAACAATAGTGGACTTCTATGGGGCACAAAAATAACAATATGGGGGTCCGCTTGGGGTAGCTGATGTGGCAATGGTCATGGAATGAAGTCTCACTGAACCAAAGATCTTGGGTTCGAATCTTGTACTACCCTCCCCCCATTGCGGGGTGAATAATGGACATGTAAAATCGAAAATGAGATTCCTGCTAAGCTTAACAAGAAAATAATAATAACCATATGGTGAGTACATGGGCACAAAAATACCATAAAGGGGGTTGCACTAATAACAATAAGGAGCTACACTAGTAGTATAGGGACCTAACATGCCCCTCTCCTTCAAAAAGTGTTGTCCTCAACGCTTGAGTAGTTCTAGATGCTTTTGTATAAAATTCTCGTCCTCCCATGTGGAATCTTCAGTGGGTAAGTTCTTCCACTTGATGAGATACTCTAAAATTGATTGATTTCGTAGCTGTCGTGTTCTTATTTTTGTGACTGCTTTATGTTCAAATATGTTTTTTCCTTCCTCGTTGAGTTCCGAAAATATTGTTTGAACTAGGACCTTGTCACCTATAACCTTATTTAAGCATGAAACATGGAAAACTGGGGGCACTCGGGAAGATGCAAGAAGCTCCAATATGTATTCCATAGTACCAATATTTTGCAGCACTTTATAAGGAACATAGTACTTTGGTAATAATGTATTATCCTTCTTAGCTTGCTTGAGGGACATTTGTTTGTATGGTTGTAGTCGTAAAAATACCCAATCGCCTATGTCAAAACTTCTTTCACTACGATGTTGATCTGCCTGTTGTTTCATTTGATTCTGCATGAAAGTGAGGTTATCCTTTTTCTTCTTGATATTTCATTTTATCTTGAGAGTTTGAGGGGTGGTAATTCCTGCTAATGCATTACAAGATATGGTTATATTCATATCTTCTTTCTCTGGGTTGGTTCCTAGTGTATATCCTCTTCTTTTGACATTTCTTTATCCTGTTCTTCCTCCTCTTCACAGTCAATGTAAAATAATTTCTTCTCAACACACTTATGACCTTTAGTGTATTTGTTATCACAACGGTAACAAAGGTCATTTTCTCCTTTTTTCTTCCAATTGTTGTGGTGTCAACCTTGTAGGTTGTGGAAAGCTAGGAGCAACAAAAATTCCATCTTTATAATTGTGAGTCGTAGTATTTCTTGTTACCATAATTTTTCTTTCAATTTTTCTTACCCACCTAAATGCCTTCTCCAATGAATCAGGTTCCCAAAGACGAAGCTCATGTTGAATGTTATCCTTTAAAGTCCCTATGAAGACATCAATCCTCTGCTTCTCTGTAATATCATTTACCCTTATATTCAATTTTTTGAAGTCCTCAATGTGCTCTACCATTGAACCCTTTTCTTTGAGATTTATCAATTGGCTAAAGAAGATGTTACTCTTTGCATCCTCATAATGTACTATCATTTCCTCCATGAAAATTGACCAGGAAAAAAAGTGGTTTATGAGAACAAAGCCCTTTATACAATAAAAATTGATTCGGTTCTAAATATAAAGGAGCAATACGTACCTTTTGTAATAGTTGCACCTCATGTAGATCAAAATATTTCTCCATCTGTAGTATCCATGTTATGGGATTCTTGCCATCAAACATTCTCATATCGGTCTTTGGAATATGGTGGGTCTTCAATCCAATTTTAGATTTTATGAAATCATGATTAACATTTATTTTTTCTCATCATGAGTTTCCTCTACTACCTTTTCATCATTAGGAGGCATTTCTTGTAGCAACTTTGTCCCACCTTCCTTCAAACCTTCCATGTCTTTCTTCAAATATTCCATGCCTTTATTTAAATATGATTCCCTACCATAGATATTAGCTTCCATGGCACATATAAAAATATTTATCTTAGCTTCGATCGTATTCTTCAAATCATCCATCCAATTTTTCTTACTAGGTGTTTCTAATTTCTTGATTCGAGTCATTCTTTTTCTTGCTTTTAGCAGCTCGACATTGAATCTGTTGTATCTCTAAAATTTTGGATCTCTAAAGTTTGAAATTATGACCTACAATATCCCTCTGCATCCTCTTTCCAATGCCACTAGTCTGATCAAAATTGGATTCTCCAAGAAAGATTTATGCCCAATCTCCCAAGATGACCTGATTATATACTTTTTTCAGTAGAGCAAACTTGTATGAAGTGCCACATGTCATTGTTTCAAACTTTGGACCTAAACACAATACACAGAAAATTACAATCCGTCATCTTTCTCTAACATATGAAATTTCAATCTGATGCTCAGATAGAAATTTATGATGATTTTCCCAAGGTCACTGGTTTGGGATGTAATTCGGGAGCCTGCAGAAACCCTAAATTTCTTGGATTGTATCTTTGAAAATATAGCGCAACAAGATCTGAAATTCAGTCATGAGATTCACCATGATTTCAGCTCAAATCGGATTTAATTACAGAGTCTAAAATGTCGTAGAAAAAAATTATAGAAAAATTTCCACAATGCCCTGTTTGAGATGGAATTCAGGAGCTTGCAAAAACCCTAACTTCCTCAGATCATATCTCCGAACATATAGTGAGACAAGATCTGAAATTTGGACTCGAGGTTTAGAGAGATTTCGGCTCAAATGGGTTTTGTTTTAGCTTCTGAAACTTGGTAGAGAAAAATTTATAGTGAACCTTCCATGATGGCCTGTTTGGAGCAACGAAACACTAGAATCCAAAGCTCTGATACCAAATGTTGTGAAACCAGCTCACAAAAATATAGAAAAGATATATCAACAACTTAAAAATCAGCTTCTTCGAGGTAGAAACCCCCTTTACATTACACAAATGAACAATTATTTGTTGATACAAATGACAATACCTCGTTTCTAAATATATGATTCTGTGTGGTCCCAATATAATCAGAGCCTACATAACAATAATATTGTAGGGGCACAACAATAACAATAATGGGCTTCTATGGGGTACAATAATAACAACATTGGACTACATGGGCACAATAATACCATAAGCAGGTTTCACTAATAAAAATAAGGGGATACACTAGTAGTATAGGGACCTAATAGATATAAGGATAGGAAGCAGTGGCTTGAGGCACTTGATAATAACGGTGGCTATGATCTTGTAGATGACATTACATAGAGAAATGGGTCTAAAACCTTGAGGATCTTCACATTTGGAATATTTAGGAATTAAAGCAATGAATGTGGCATTTGGGCTTGGACATACCTTTTGGTTATGGTGCTATTCTTCAACTACCTCTATGATATCGTGCCCTATAAAGCTCCATGCAACCTGGAAAAATTCTGCCATAAATCCATCTGGTCCCGAGGCCTTATTTTTTGCCATTCCTTTGACTACATCCTTGACTTCTTCCAACATTACTTCTCTCATGAGGGTTAGGTTTTGGTCCATTGAAATAAGATGAGGAATGTTCCTCATAATCCTTTGGATGGCCTCTAAATGGTCTTGGGATGGTTATGATAAGAGGGATTTGAAATGATTCACAAGAAGATCCTCCATTTCCTCATGTTGGACCATTCAATTCCCAACTTCATCCTTTAAAGAGTAGATCCTAGTATGTTGTCGATGCTGAATCATGGCTTTAGGAAAGAACCGAGTGTTTCATTCTCCTTCCCACAACCATTTGACCCTTGAATTTTTCTTCCATAGTATCTCTTCCTGCTTCCTTTGTTCTTCTAACTGATTAATTAGTCACCCTTCCTCTTGCACAACATTGTCAGATCTGCCTTGTTGGATGATCTACCATTGGAGTTCCTGGATTTTATTAGTTAGATAGTGCTGGTATTTCATGATATGGTTGAACTCTTCCTAGTTCCATTTCTTGATCTTGTGTTTGATCTCTTTTAATTTCAGTTGAAAGGTGTGCATGTGGTTCCTTCCTTTCTATTCACTATTATTTCACCACCCTTCGTTTTTATCATGAAGTTGGGGTTCCTTGGCGAGAAGGCTTCAAATATGAAGGGGAGATTCTTAGGTCCTATTTTTAATTCCATCTCTAGGCAGATTGGCCAATGATTAGATCCCATGCAAGGGAGGCTTGAGGTATCCAAGAATATATCCCTGCTAATTACTTGCTCTGAGGTTAAAAACCGACCCAATCTCAAATGCGATTTTATGGGCTCCTCCCTGTCTATTGTTCCAGGTATAAACCCCATTATTCATTGGCAAATCCACAAGGTGCAGGTCCATAATGAGATCCCAAAATGATTCCACATCTACCTATGTTCGACGGATTCCTCCCTTCTTCTCTTCGAGTGATGTTATCATGTTGAAATCTCCCCCTACTATCCATAGAAATTCTAGATACACTTGTCATAATTTTGTGAGGTTCTGGAGGAAAACCCATTTTTCTCCTAAAATGTGAGGCCCATAAACTCATGTCATGAGTACCCAGTCTCTGGAGATAATATGGAGAAATTTTCCTGAGATTATTCTCAAGAAGCCAACCCAGTCCTCAAATATTATTTTAGCAAGATTCCATAGGATATCCAGGAGTCCAGCACTACCTCTCGCATCCTGAGCTACTACTTCATAATGGGGTTTGTAACTCTTCAGGATTTCATTAAGCTTTAGTTTGGTAATCTTGGTTTCTTGGATCACCATAATACTGAGCTTATCTCTTCTGAGCTTGTCCTTCAAATACCTTTGTTTTCCCATGCTATTAAGGCCTCTTATATTCTAGGATGTAATTATCTTTTTTGGGATTTGTTAAGTTGGTGGAAGACCGCTAATAGTAAAATCACCCTTCCAGAGTTTACCAGCATTTCTCCTACCATCTAGATTCATTCAATTTTTTCTATCCTCGCTTTTTCCCTC
Organism: Pinus taeda; assembly: GCA_000404065.3. Classification (NCBI taxonomy): domain Eukaryota; kingdom Viridiplantae; phylum Streptophyta; class Pinopsida; order Pinales; family Pinaceae; genus Pinus; species Pinus taeda. The sequence goes on from APFE030230860.1 coordinate 30,223, forward strand.
TTTTCCTTTAAGGTCCTTGTTCTAGAGCTTGGCTTGCTTGGGATCCCAAATGCTCTGTTTGGTTAGTAGGTGTTGTTCCCTACTTAGCCTTGTACTGTTGAAAGGTATCTTTGTAGAGTTGGTTCTAGTCCTCTCGGATGAATCACTCATCTAGATGTCACCATTCATTCAATATTTTTCTCATTACTTGTTCTTTTGTGCTAAGATCCTCCTTCTAGCTATCGATATCCATGTTGGCTTGATCCATTATTTGCATGGTGGCTTCTTTATCATGGGGTTCCTCTTTCACCTTTATCTTAGTGGAGTTTCCACCCTTCCGAGGGTTTTGGTGGTTTTCTAGGCCCGTATTTTCATTAAGGATTTCCATACCCTCCTCTTCCTCCTATAGGATGTCATATCGATTGTGGTTTCACAAGCCTTTACAATTTGGAGTCTCGTTAGGATTTGGATGATTCCTCTGGTTTCGTTTGTTTATTTGAACTTCCTAGAAACCCCTTGCTTCTTCTTTTGGTTTGGCCTACCTCTTTGCGTTGGTTTCCTCTTGAAGTTTGAACTAATTCAGAGGGCATTCACAAAACAATTGCCCATACTTATGGCTTCTACGACATCTAAAAGGTATATGCTCATAGCCCATGGGTTGCTGCCAAACCTCATCATGGTATTTGAACTCTATGAATTCAGGTAGAGGCTCCGTTATATTCATGTGGATGTAGATCCGGGCATAAGAGGTATACCTTCCCCTCCACATTGAATATGTGAGCTTGACAAAGTTTCCAATGGAGTTTCCAATCCCTTCTAATATCTCTAGGTCCCATAAGTTGAATGGTAAGGAAAATAATCTGACCCAGAATGGCACTGCTAAGAGTTTTTCATTATCCAGGTTGTAACATTCTTCCCAGTGCGTCATAAAGAGACCTGCATTGTTAAAAAATTATGGTCCATTTTCGAAAACTCTTTCTTTATCCTCTCGATTGGAGAAGATCACTATAAGAAATCCTTTAGCCCCTAGCGTCGGCTCAATATGGCCTTTTGGCTGCCATTTTTGTTGGATCCATTTGACTAAGTCTCCATTTGTTGGCCAAACCTCGATAAATTTACATATTAGGGCATGGTCTTTCATGTACATCTTTATGTCTCTAGCTTGTTGTTGGGTATGATGAATCTCGGTTTTTTGGTAGCCCATGGAAGACACTGCCCTCGCAAGCACTCTTGCCACTGGGCACCAAGAACCAAAGGGCCTTTGCTATTTCCACCATGATTTCTTATCGTTGTTGCTCCTTGCTACTTGTTTCACCTGCTGCTATGTTTCGGTAGGAAGGGATCTCTCCCAGCCTAGTAGATATGTTCATGTCTTTGTCAAAGGGCCAGAGTGAGGTAGGTACAGGTGAAGGGGTCGCCACCACTGCAGATTTGTTGCAGAAGCATTAGGATTTCGTACTGAAACCCTAGACAATCACATGTCGCATGACCAAAGGTCACCAGGAAGGATGCACATAAAGATATTTTGAGTATGTTAATTTAAATATATATGATGTGATGATGTTACAAATGAGGGTCCACTTATATATCTAGGTAGGTGCCCCTTTATGAACAGTCATGTTCTTAGGGACATGCCACTTCATTAACTAATTACTATTTAATTAACTATGTTTTATTATTATTATTATTTTTATATTTATTTTATTCTTATATAAATTATATTCATAACACAACTTCTTCCCCTAAAATTTAAAATGAAATATGATAAAAATTAAGCTATATGTAAATTAATTAATCTACCTCATATTTTGAATGAAATATATCATACACTTAAATCCATTAAATGGATGGATGACCATGGATGCATCAAGTGACCTTCTTCATCCACCCTTCTTTCTCTACATGTTATGCTACTCTTATCAGTCACCACTTTCTTGAATATTCCTCATTTTTTCATTATCATTCTTGTCATCATGGTGACTAGGTTTTCCTCTGCAATGAATCAATGTTGGTTTATTACTATGCTATTACACATCTTCCTCATATGTGATCTTCATCTCTCACAACTCTTCATAGTAGACACAAATATATAATTTACGTTGGCCTTCTAGAAATATCCATTGGGGGTTACTAGAGTGTCCACTTATTGGAAATGGTCTCGAGCAGAAGCATGGTAGTAGTTTTGGATGAAGGATAGATTTAGGTTCCAAGGACACTATAAGACTTAAAATAATTGAATAAGAACCCAATTTATGCCATGAATCTATGGTTTGGAAATTACATTGGTTGAACCACTACTCACTTCATCTATCCATAGAATAATGAGGTATTAGCTACAAAAAAATAACTTGGTCATAGAAAGAGTGATATTTCTTTCAAACATGTTTTCATAGAGGAATACAAACCTTAATGTTAAGCATATTGGAAAGGTAACTTCCGATAAAAATAAATGAAGCAATAGTACAAGTACAAATAGTTCTACCAACAAATCAAGAACAATGCAAATTAAAAATTATATACGAGATTTTATTAGCTTTGTTATGTTGTCAAATATGTTATATAATAATGGGAGAGGTGCTATCAATTATTATTACAAATGGGAGGATAAAGGTTCCTATATGACTTTAAAACTCATGCTGCATTTCTATATTGAAAAATCAGAATGCAACATTTGGCTATCTAAAAGAAAACCATGCATTTGAATTAATAATGCATTGGAACACTAACATTTCTCTCTGTTTAGTTCCATCACTTCCTACTTAATGGAGCAATGAATTCCCTAAAATTCCTAACTTGTACCTATGTATTTGAACTTTAGGCTCTTTTTATTGTGTAATTTTTTGAGGTGTAAGACAACTAAGTATTTCCTAATAAAAACTTATTCTCTATTTAAAATTTTCTCTAAACTCGATACCATGGTAATGATATGAGATGTGAGTTAGATATTGTTAAATAACAACGGAATTGCAAATAGAAGAAACCATGGCTAATAAAAGTTCACTATGGTCATCCATGGTTAAAGATAATCTAACATTATCAACCATTATTAATGATGAAACACCATAGTCAATTGAACATGGTTAACTAAATTCAACCATAGTCAATATTTGGTCAACATAGTCAACCATGGTTAGCTAAATTCAACCACAATGGAAAATGGTTGATCAAAATCAATCATAACCAATCACAATAATACATAATCAACCATGGTAACCAATGTCAACCATGGCCAACCACAGTCAAGCATGGTTAATTGTAATCAACGATGCTCAACCATGTCTAACATAGTTAGCCAACTATATTCTAACATGGTCAAGTAGCCATAGTATAATAAGGTCAATGATAGTCAACCATATATGATCTATATTGAATCTTCGTACAATATTTCATATATATTGATACTTTTCTACGTGGAAAAAAGTGGAGCTAACTTGCAAGGCCATTTTAGTAGCAAGTTCTAGCTTGAAAAATTGGGATTAGAAATTGTTTGAAATTTTCCAAGGTGATTTTGAGGGATCAAATGATAATATTGTTTTGGTATTGAAATTTATTTGGAAAAATAAATGATATTCTACATATCTATGCATTTTCCAACAATGTAATAATTTCCTCAATCATATATTGTATGTGAAATTCATGCCTCTCATAAGTTGACCTATCTAGTTGGTTACCATGTTATGAGTCGATACCACATTAACCCCTAATGCTCACACTTGCATAACTACATATGTGTATAGTTTTAGAAATATTTTAGAAACTCTAAAAGCATTATCACTAATTGATGTTTGAGGAAGTGAAAACCCTTCCCCTAGATGACTATTGGAAGGGTTTATATTCTTTAGCACTATACTTGCTACAAAGTTGAGCAAAAACATCTAGAAGTGATATTTTGAGAGTACCATGGGGAATGAGGAGTATTATTTAAAACAATTCAAACCTAGTGTGAAAAGATAACACTATAGTGTGTGCCCATTCCTTTGTAGGTGCATTTTTATAACTAAAGAAAAGAGAGAAGACCATAGACATCGCCTTCTAACTAGGTTTCCTCCCATATTAGGCTGCTTGGAACAAATCTTGTGTTCATTTGTGTGGATGATGTGTATTTTTTGCATATCCTTTCATTTTAATATTTCATTTATTTCTTAAATTCAAACCATAAGCTAAATATAACAAATATAAGATCTATGGAAATAAGTCTGCATAATCTAAGATTTTAGAATATTATAAGATCTATTGTGACAAAATGTTATAGTGGAATATCCGCAAAAATTTATAAATCAATTTTCAACAAATTGTGGTTAACCAATCTTAGTCAACTCACCATGGTAAGTTGATCATATTGAAAAATGATCAACCATAGGAAATCATAGTTAAACATGTTCAACCATACCAAAAAATATGATATGTATTAATTATATTTGTAATTTAATTCACAAATATATTAATCATATTATGCATGTTTATCATCAATTAACAAAACTATATAACTAAATATGGTTGATTTACAAAATAAACGTCGTTAATTAAAAAAAATGAAACATAATACTAATCAATATCTATAAATTATTTTTAATTATAA